>OZ035882.1:91321056-91394238 GCA_964034835.1 Muscina levida | reverse complement strand
CATCAATTAAAATTCAAAACTAGACAATTACAATGAATTGACGAGTTTAAATGGCAATTGATGTGTTTTGAGTTTAAATTGACGAGTTTTTAATATTTATTTATAGTGGTTAGAACACGCGACTACCATGCGGGAGATCACAGGTTCTACTCCTGGCTCCAGTCATCTTAAAAGAAAAATTTTTCTTTCATTGTCGTCTCTCCTCGAATGTTGTCGACAGCAACTTCGCAGTATTAAGTGTCGAGTCAGTCAGCATTTCTAGTAAGAGCTTCTCAAACAGTGACGTTTGCATTCGTCGATAAACAAGTAGGTGCCGTTAGTTGTGAATCTAAAAATAGAAAGCGTGTTAATTCAAAACAACGCGAGAAGCTATCCCATACCTCATTAATGGGGTGTAAAGAGAAATTAAGTTATTTTTTTATTTCGAATTTCAAATAGAAAATTTTAATTTCAATTGACGTGTTTTGAATTTTAAATGTAACGTTCAAAAACCAAATATAATTTTGAATTTCAATTGTTTTTTTTATGAATTTTTATTGTAAATGGTGTCGAAGTTATACAGTCTGATCTGGCTTCCTACGTTCGCTGGCAGTTTTCCATATCTAATCTTCCACTGAGCCAAGAATGTATAAAAGGGGCCAGAGTCATAATCGAACATAATACAGCCTCCTCTGGCCAATACCAGGAATCACGCAATGTCCTGGAACTAGGGTGATCAATTATTCGGGTTTTTGCGAAAACCGGTTTTCGAATTATTCGAAAAATGGCAATTAAAAAAAAACCGGTTGCTTTTTTTGAAATTCACAAAAAACCGGATAATCCGGTTTTCAAAAGTATGCCAAATAACAAATTAAAACACAATTTTAGACCAAAAATTTTATTAACAAATAACAGAAAACAATTCAATTATACCTATAAGAAGTAAACTTTTAGTTTAATTATAATTACAATGCACAACATTAGTGAGATCAGTTTGTTTTTTTAACAAAGACAAACGAAACAAAACAATTAATTTGTAAATACTTGATTATATATAAATATATTTAAGTTAATCTTTAGTTTTCCCTAAAGTAACATTTAAGAAATAAGATACAATTTAAGTTCTTGAGTGTATACCTATTTTTTTCTTTGGTTTTTATAAAACTTGGCATTGAAAATGCCCTTTCACTCAATGTACTAGTTGGACGTATAGTGTACAAGGCGTTTAACAATCTGACAAGGTTTTGAGTCCTTTTGCCGCTCTTATCCATATATAAAAAATCAAAAATAATTTTTACTTGAATATTTTAGAAATGCGTCACTAATTGGGAGTTTACTCGTACTTAAATACGAAATGAGAGTATTCAGGGATTGAACACGTCGTTCTTATATACGTCTTTTTACAATTTCATATAAATTTATTGATAATTGGTTTTAAATTGTTGAAAAGTGTTTAAGTAAAAATTTAAAAATACCTTCAGCATCAGCTAAAGTCGAAGAGTTTGCAGAAAGTTTTTGTATAGACATTTCCAAAGGTTTAAGAGAGTCACTAAGCACAGACAAGGTTGCGATATTATTTTCACTAAATGGTGTCAGTCCTAAGTCCAATAAAGTATGATTCACACATTTGTGCAATTTTAAAAATTGAGAAACCATATTGACCATAGAATTCCAGCGGTGCTTAACATCATGGATAAGTTGAAGCTCCTTATTAAATTGGTCTTTTACAAACATTTTTCTTTCGCTTTTCAGCCGACTTATTAAACATTGAAGATTTATAAATCTGACAATTAGGTTGTTCAGCCGAAACAATGGAAAAAAGCATGTACGAGTACACATTTAACACAATTATGAATAAATTTAAATAAAAAATATCGAACGCCAAAAAACCGAGATTCGACAAAAAATAACCGGATTATTCGATATTCGAAAAACAGGGATTTAAAAAAAACCGACGGTTTTTATGAGTGGAAAAAACCGAGTAGCCGGTTTCTGAAAACCGAACTGATCACCCTACCTGGAACCCAACAGAGGCGCCTTATAGTTTAACAATATACTCAGAATTCAGTCACTTTTATGAATGAATACGGGTCATTTTGGCCGACTCCATCTGGTACCTTCCATACAAAATTACCTATTTCCTAACGGACAACTGAAGGACATTTGAATTTGGTCAGTTTAGTTATCTTGTAACAGTAAGTAGAATCTCAGAAGACAGAGACCTTTGCCACGCCCCCTCTGGTACCTCCCGTACAAATGACCGAATTGACCCTCATAGTTTTACATACATATCTTTTTTGTAAGTACAATATTTTGCGCAAGATGAAAGCTTACAAAACTTTTGACTTAGATATGGATGTGGATTGTAACGGCCAACACTTTCTGGTACCTCCCATACAAAATTTCCTATTTTTGAAAAAATATTATTTTTCCCATAACATCCAAACGGACAACTAGAGACAACTGGTCAATTTAATTTTTTTGGCAATAGTAGACAAACCCCCAGAAACCGAAACCTTTGCCACACCCCTTCTAGTAGCTCCCATACAAATGACCGAATTAAACCTTATGATAATTTGACCCTTATGATAATTTGACTCAGGAATATCGGCTGACCCTTCTGGTACCTACCATACAAAATAACCGATTTTTGAAAAATTAAAGTTTGCCCGTAAGCTTTAACTGAACATTGAATAACGAATAAAAATTGGACATCTTGTTCTCGCCCCAATGGCACATCCTATACAAATAAGCCAAGTTGTCGAAAATTAATGATAAAAAACGAAAAGATGTATTAATATATGAATGAAACCTAAGAAACATTTGAAATGATGATTTCTTAATTATGATGATTAATTTTGTATAGGGGTACCGTCCCCTTAAATTTTTGTTAGGAGATTTATATTTTCTGTTGTTTCACTTTAACTCATTTTTTTATTCGCTAATTTATTTTTCGTTTAACATTTAACGTACTACCTTCAGGTGAAATGGAAATTGTGAAATGAAAACAATTTGATTATCCATTTTAACGATTACAGTCGATGACCATAAAAAGCAACCCCAATTCTTTGGCAGACTTGAATGTAAAATTTACACATTGTTAGTAATAAAAAAAATTTTCAAATAGATTTTCTCGAACCATTTACAACAATTTTATATTGGCTAAGGGCGGAGGAAGTTTCATTTGCGGATGGTTACAAAAACCATTACAATTACAATTTACGTTAAATGTAAATGCAAGCAATAACCAATGAAAATGAATAAAATTCCTGAATACATACGTGAATGCATTATCAATATAAGTATATAACTATGTACATGGTTAACATTTACATATACTCATAGGTACTTGTTACTTGTTTGCAAAACTCACACATGATACCTACGAGAACATTACGTTATTTGTTACAAAAGAATCCCCAGGAGATGTTGAACAATTTTCAATAATGTTGGAAATTTTCTTTGCTTTTAATTTTAGCTACAGCTTCCCTTTAGCATGTACTACATAGAGTTGGCAAAAGTTTCACATTTGTAATCGTTGAACTGTAAGGCGATAGTTTGCTAAAAGCTACATATCTGACAAACTTTCGTTGCCATTAGTGAAATTATCAATACAGATTATGAGTCAGAGCCGGGTAGTCGGCAGAGGGAAGAAGGGCGGGGTCTTAAAGGATTTTATTTGCCTAGCAGTGCTTAAATAATATTTTTTTTTAACAAACTTTAGTTGCCAATCAATATGTGTTGGCATAAAGGTGTTGGTAACACACACGCGTACACATACATACGAGAGTTTGAGTAAATACCATAGGCACTTAAGCTGATTGAAATTAAAAAATAAAATTAATTACGCATCACAGCAAAGGTTTTAGATTGTGCATCACTCATTAAGAAGATTTTTTAGCTTAAATCGCAATGTATTGAAATATATCACAGCAAAAAGAGATTAAACAATAGATTCTTAGGATAACAAAGTGTTTCAAATAGGGCGAGGAAGTATATATTGATTACTTCCATTACTAACACAGTGTAACAACCAATCTGGGGGTTGAGAAATTCAAGGTGAAGATGAAGCTTATAGGTCAGTATAGAACAACCGCCAAAGGGTTTGATTATTTGAGACAATAACTGCAAAACTACTTTAACTGGACATAGGAGTTTATATGGCATATACTGAGAATATTGGGGCAATTTTGCATCATTAAGTCCATTTCACAAAAAAGTGGACTGAGGCCTTTTTGCAGGATATAGACGATATAGGCTGGTGATTGCTTTTGAATGACTACCTTAAGCCAAGTACTGTACTGTACGTATGTAGCAGAGAATGACAAAATGTATAATAAGAGTACTGTTGAAGTATTAATGTCCAAACATGTACATGTGTAAAGAGTAAACGATCAAACCATGCCCATACCCGCACACACTTGTGCATTGGTATACCCAAGTACACGAGAACCCAGCACATGTTCCCAGCAAACCAAATGTCCCGAAATCGTTAAGATTTCGTTACGAATTTCGGCAAAAGAACCCGATTTCGGTACATATTTCAGTAAGATTTCGTGCCGAAAAACGTATGGTAGGGTTGACACGATGTCTGCAAGATTCGTCGGGGGAAATTCGCTTGTTTTTGCCGACAAATCTTTCAGATATCTTATCAAATTCGGAAGTAAAATCCTTGGGAAATTATGAAAATTTTACCGACATGTCGAGCCGATATCTGACAGAATTTTGTTATAAAATCACAGAAAATTCTGAGAGTTTTCCCGACAGATATCTGTTATGAAATCGTAGGAAATTCTGAAAGTTTTCCCGACGTATAGTGCAGAAATCTGACAGAAATCTGTTATAAAATCCTAGAAAAGTCTGATATATTTGCCGACATATAGTGCAGATATCGGACAGAAATTTATTATAAAATCCTAGAAAAATTCGGATATATTTGCCGACATATCATGACTGAAATCTGTAATAAAATTATAAAAAAGTCTTATATATGTTTATGTTTAATGTTAAATGTTTTACCACTTTCACTTTCTTATGTTCACCTTACAAACGTGTTTATTACTTCAATTCACTGTTGACACTGTTGAAAACAAAGAACACCAAAGAATCATAAACAAATAAATCGAATTACGGTACTTGTGTCACAACGCACAAGTAGAGACAAGATTCCCTCAGCCTGCGCACAAGCAGAGACAAAATTCCCTCAGACTGCGCACAAGCAGAGACAAAATTCCCTCAGACTGTCGGTAAAGCAAAATATACAAATAAACTGTACTTGTGTTTTCAAAAATCAAAAAGCAATAACAAAATTCCCTCAGACTTTCGTTAAGAAATCTTACCGATTTCGTGCAGACATTTCTGCACACAAGAAATTGAAATTTCCCTCAGACATTAAGCTCCGAAATCGTAAAGAAATCTTAAAGAAACTTCTGCACAAGCAAAATAAACGGTTCCTAGCCATGTCGATAAGAATTCGAAACGATGTCGGTAAGAATTTTCTTAAGAGATCTGACAATGTGCAGACTTGTCGGATATCAGCCAATGTCGGATCATTTGGTTAGCTGGGTTGTTACAAGTGTTGGTTGTGTTGGGTGCTAGTTATACATGTAAAATTTCTACTTCTGTTCCGTAGAGTATGGGATTGTACAGGAGTACACATGAGTACTCATGTCACTCGTAGTGCTTAGAAGTGTTGACGAATGTAAGAACGATCAAACACGATGATCTACGATGATCATTATCGTAGATAAAAAACTTCATAATTATGTTGAGTCTGCTTCGGCTTATGACATCGTGTGCGTCGAGTGTATTTTGTGTATACTTGTGTATGATAAACAAAAGTAAGGGTAGGTAGAGTTTACGTTCGTTATAAATGGTGTGCAAACATGTCTTTTTCAACGCAAATAAGAGTTTGTAAGCATTCTCTGTGTGTTAGGTATAGTTCCACACAAGTATACACATTTTGGATATGTACTTAAGTATACATTAATGCCGAGTACTTATTGTCATTCTCTGGTATGTAGCTTGTTTGCATATGGTACTCGTCACATATAAATATGTACAACGTATGAGTAATATTAATTTTATATGAATTTTATATTACTCATACGCCCGCCGTTTTATTATTGTGGACTTATTGTTTAATAACGCAGTGCAACAGCGAATTTGGGGGGTGAGATATTCTAAGTCAGGGTGAAGATACTAGGCCGGTGTAGTAATACCCCCCAACGGTTTGGCGTTCTCTTCTGCTCAATAATAAAATGATAAATCATCAATGGTTCTTGAGGTATAGCTGAAAACCTAAGCGAACAAATATCAAGATAAGCAAAAAATATAAAAGTTCATAAAAAAAGAGTACGCCAAACCTTTTGGGGGATTTCCCATACTGGCCTAACACATTCACCCTCACGAAAAATTTCTCACCCCCTAGACAATGACCCCGAATATGTTCCACATTATTATTAGGACACCTAACAAACAGGAAACTTATGGCAACCAAGAACTGCTATTGCGATTCTTACCAAACAGCATAATGTACTTAAACATCAAAAGTATTTTTCTTTTACTAACATTCAGAAATGTCATGCAGAAATTATTTAGGGTTAGTGCTTTCTCTGCCAGAACACTGTTTTGGTGTTTAAGAAGATTTCGATTGTCCAATCGTAATGTTCAAATGCTTTTATCGAGGTCCATGCCATTTTTACAAAAAATAAACTTTTGTCATGTCTTCTTCTCCCACTGATCAATAATATTGCCGAGTACTATCTTTGTATCAAATTGGTATTACCATTTCTTGAGATAATTCGGTCAACAAACGTTTGGCTTAAAAAAGCGATGGTCTTACGCGCTGTATGGCACAGTCAGTCGTGTTTGAACCATTTCTCCTCCGTATGATTTGCAATGACTTAGGAATAAAAAGTCAATTAGTCGTCCACGGGCTTTAATTGTTCCACCAGTTGGAACTTATATGGCCAAGATCTTCCCTTCGTTCGATGGATTCGTCTGTACGCACGTTACGCGTCTGATTTTGGATGAATATTATCCAACACATCAAACTTTTAGTATTGCAGTTATAACGGTTTATTTTAAAGGGGGTGTGGCACTGCCAACCTCCACCCTGGCTATAATTCTAACTGTACGAACAACATATATACCAAATATCATCTTCATAACTCTAATAGTTCATGAGATATAGCCTTTTTAACTTTCAAGTTAAATGGGCCGTACCGCGCCCCTTTCTCCAACCACAATCAAGTATAGCCAAAGACTATCAACAGGTCATCAGTACCACTTTGTAAAATTTTTGTATCAATCGGTCTACTAGATAAGCCGTCAAGGTGATTTTTGAAAAGACGGCGTGGCAACGCCACCATCCACCCTGACTGTAATTCATACTGTACCAACAACATATATACCAAATATCATCTTTATACCTCTGATAGTTCATGAGATATAGCTTTTTTAACTTTCAAGTTGTAGGGGCGGTGTCACGCTTTTTATCCAATCGCTACCAAGTATGGCCAGATACTATCACCAGGTATGTAGTACCACTTTTTAAAGTTTTCCTATCAATCGGTCTATTAAAAAAGCCGCCAGAGCGATTTTTAAAAAGGGGGCGTGGAACCGCCCACTTCTGCCCTGGTTGTAATTTATACTGCACCAACAACATATACATATGTCAAATCTCATCTTCATACCTTTGACATTTAATGAGATATAGCCTTTTTAAATTTTAGTTGTATGGGCGGTGTTACGCCCCTTTATCCAAACACAACCAAGTTTAGGCAGAGACTATAAGCAGATCTGCAGAACGACTTTTTAAAATGTTTGTTTGTCTATTAGAAAAGCCGTCAGAGCGATTTTTAAAAAGAGGGGGGGGGGGGGGGAGGTTTGGCGTGCACCGCCCTCTTCTGCCCTGTCTGTAATTCATACTGCACCAACAACATATATGCCAAATCTCATCTTCATACCTTTGATAATTCATGAGATATAGCCTTTTTTAATTATAAGTTATATGGGCGGTACCACGCCCCTTTATCCAATCACAACTAAGTATAGTCAGGAACTATCAACAGGTCTGCAGTAACACTTTGTAAAATTTGCAAATCAATCGGTCTATTAGAAAAACCGTCGGAGCGATTTTTGTAAAGGGGCTGTAATTTCAACTGGACGAACAACGTATATAACCAATATGATCTTCATACCTCTGATAGTTCTTGAGATACAGACGTTTAAAGTTTCAAGATGTAAGCCACGCCCACTGATCCATTTTTTGTTGGATCACGAATTTTGGTGCCAAATGCATCCAATGGGCGGGGCCACACCCACTTTATATATCAAATTCACCACCGACCACACATCGGTCCAGCCGTTCTCGAGTCTATACGGTACATGCAAATTGCAAACAAACAATGAAACACAAACTCATTTTTATTTGTATCAAATGAACACCTGATTGTCCTGCTCCTGCCACCCGTGACTAATTTTATGCCCAATGTTATGGCTACACCACAGTTGATTGTAACTTTGAACTATACAACTCGCTCTCTACTATTATTTTCTTGATTAAATTTTTTGTTGTTCAATTTGTATCCTATGGCTTGTTGTTTTGCACATTTTCGCTTGTGTATTTGAGTATTTTCTACTTTAATGTTCGGCATTTGCCGTTGTTTCCGTTTACGTACTGCCGCTACAAGAGGATTATGTAAATTATCCGTTTTTTGGGTTACGCTTTTGCATTCCTATTGTTGGAGACCATTCTCATTCATTCTTTTGGTCGTTCGTTCGTTAATTCGTTTGCTATGTGTGCAGTTCACCGGCACACACATACACACACGTAAATGTAGCAAACACCTACCGTCATATAACAACAATAAATTCGGAAGCTTTGATGCACTGCTCGAAACTATAACAACAGCCAACAAAGGCAAGACCCCAAAAACTGCAACGAACTACAATGACTTTGTCATATCCTGTTATTGTCTTCTTTATGTTGATGTATCCCCCCGCCCCCGTTAGTTTTCATTGTATTTCTCAATTTAGAGAAGGATTATGACACATTTTGTTGATGTTGTTGTTGTTGTTGTTGCTCGTGGACATTGTTGCTTCTTTGTTATTTTGTTGTGTGTGGCCAACAGTTTTGTGATTATTATTTTTATCTTTCATCTTATTATCCTGCCTGGAATGTTGTTCCTTTTTGGGTAGGAGGGGAAGTCGGAGGTAAGAGGCAAGGGCGTAGCCAGGATCTTATGTAGGGGGGGGCAGTCGGTTTTACATTTCATGTTAATAGTATGTTTACAAAAAAAATAAAACTAAGAACCTAACGAAAAATCAATACTCATGGTTTTGACAATTTTTTATCATACAAAAGTAGCCTATAATTTTTTTTTAAATTTTAAGTCATCGAGTTTATGTAGTACCAAAAAATTGTTTTTAAACATCTTAGTTGTTTTGTTTTTTGTACATTTCTTTAGCGATTTAAAAAAAATTTTATCTTGTGTTATTTGAAACAAAATAGTGCACAGAATGAACGTTTTTTTATTCTGATTCCCTCATCAATATTTTTTTTTAAATGTGTTTTAAGTCCATGAAAAAATAATTTTTGAGCATATGTTACAATTTGAACTAAGTAATTTTTTTTTGCTTATATACCAAAAATTTAATTTTTAACTATAAATAAAATAATATTTTGTGTTTACAAGTAGGCTAAGTAATGTGCTTTTCATTTAAAAAGACCAATACGATAACATGTTACATCATCTGTCAAAATAAAGAAATTTCATCGCATTTGACAATTTTTAAAAAATAATAATAAGGAATTTAGAATAACAAATCTTTCTGTGTACAACTTTGTTATAATACAATAAAAGATTTTGAAAATCGATCAAGAATTGGGGCCTTAAATTTCATATGTCCTAAACACCCTTTTTTCCACTGTGGACGGTAGGCTCAAAACAGTTTTAGGTTGCATGAAAATGACGATGAAAAGTGTAAATGCCACTGTATTCTGGGTTGATCATACATCAAAAAATGCTTGAATTAAAATCCTAGCTGATCCTTTTTTGAAAATATCGATATTTTTCATTTCTTCAGACTGGACCAAAAATCTTTGTAATTTTTAATCAACGACGGTACAAAAACTGGACAAATGAGATAAAATCTTTTCGTGTTAGTGTATCATTCGATACTTTGGCTAAACGATCAGAAAAGATTTTTTATTGTTGATATCAATGGTCAATTCATTGTCACGCTCTAGGATGACGCGTTTCGAACTCCATGACGAGTTCATCTTCAGACCCTTTTGTGACGAATTGATGCAATCTGCTACATCAGTAAATGTTTATCTGGTAAATCTGTTTAGTTATTATAAAAGGATGCAAACAGGAATTAAATAACTTTTATTCTCATATTGTCTTCGATATTTTGACATTGCTACAACCTGGAGGCTTAGCATGCATTACAATTTTACATTTAAGGTAAAAAAACCTAGTTTGATAGATAAAAAGAAGAAATTTAGCATGCCATAGCCTCCAACTAGGAGAAATACAGAAATAAATTGTTCAAACTTCTATATCCTTTGAAATATTAAAGTCCTTTACAAATTAACGAAACCGTGGATGAAAAAGTAAGTATGCAGTTTCCTATACATAGTCACTACGATCAATTGTATATAGTTTCGATCATTGGTCATAATTGGTGTCATATATTTGGTATTGGGTAAAGGATTTCAATTACGAACATTAGTTTTTACTGGTTTTCAGCTTTCTTAAAAAAAAATTATCGAGACAACCAACCGAATATAAGTTATAGGCTGTTAAAATTAAGTCAAAATCGAAAAATAAAAATAATCTACCATTTTAGTAAAAACAAAAATTCTCTGGGAAAAAGTCATAGAAACTTAAAAACTAATGATGCAGTTCGATTCCTCGTGTCTGAATTAAAGTAGCTCAATCTGTCACAGCAATTTTCCAAGACCTTGTTAATGCTTTCGGGCTGTAGCTCACGTATTGCTTTAATAATATTGGCCTTCAGTGTTTGAATCGCATCTGGATTAAAATAATCTATGATTTTAAAATTAACTTGTATTTGGTCCACCCTCTATATCATTTGACACGAGAAAAAGTGTAACGTATTAACATGTTGGACCTTAAGTATCTGAAGAGCGAATTCAATTCTGGAGCCATGTCCGTCTGTCTGGGCGGCTGGCTGGTGTGCAGCGTAACTCGAGTAAACTTTACTGATCATTTTAAAGATTTAACAGTTTTATTATTTTTAAAAATTTAGTTTGAACTTCCCTGAAAAACATAACTTCCTAATGAAAAACTAGACGGTATTTGAATTTGGTTAGTTTAATTATCATACGAAATATTTTCTACAGCTCTTTTGGTACCTTCAATACAAATTGCAAGTGCACTAAAAACAGTAAAAATTTTGCGCAATCTTATCGCTTATTGAACGTTAACTTACGAACAAAAAAGGGCCTCGTTCTGACTACTACTACTTCTAATACAAGTAGTCTAAATTTTCCCTATATATTCAAGGAACTCTTTGTTAAAATATCTACTAGAATTTTGGAGAATGAACATAGGGTGAAAGTTCTTCTCAGTTAGTGAATTTTCTGTACTGTTTTTTTTTTATTTTCATATATTACGGAATTTTGACAGATTTTCCAAGCTGTAGGGGGGGGGCAGCTGCCCCCCCTGCTCCTACCTGGCTACGCCCTTGGTAAGAGGAATAAAGATTTTAGCTCGACTATCAAATGTTGTCGAATAGAATTAATTAAATTAAGGTGAGAGTAAAACTATGTTTTCGATATGTATTGTTGTTGCTGTTGCAAATATTAGTGATTTTAATTAAATTTTTGTCAAACCGGATATTTAAATTTATCTCGCTGGGTTTGTGTAGAATTTTTTTTATTTCATATAGTTGCATATTGTTTGATTTTATTATTAGCTATTGCATAATTAATGAAATAGTTACAATAACAAATTGAATATTAAATGTGTAGTTTGTATTTGTTTGTTGTTACATATATCTAAACCATTATGGCAAAAGTGGATATATTTTCGTTTTGTTTCAAAACGGGTTGTTTTTACTTTATATGTGTTTAAGGACTTTTAGAACTAGTTAGCAAAGGATGATATATCGGAGGTAAGTGAAAGTCTATTAAATAACTATACACAAACTGATATGTCCTTATGTCGTAATCAAGTTTCAAAGCTGTGCACCGAAAAAACGAATTCAGCAAGAAAAGTGACGGGCCCAATTGTCATGCAGTGCAATGTAAAAGTGATAACACTGTATAATAATCGGAAATGCTCATGTGTTCAAATTAAAAGATAGCCGCCCAATATAAATACGTGTGTTTTATGGTATTTAGCTTTTTTGCTGAAATATTCAGTTTTGATTTTAAAGGGTGATTTCTTTACACGTCCATAACTTTCGATAGGTTCCGTTGAGGATGTAAAGTGAAATTTTCATCTCAAGCCGTCCTCTACGTGGTGGCACTTGAGCAACTTATTTTTATCATGAATAGCGGCAGGCAGTGAGCAACGAACCCTGATGGTTGGGCTAGCCATCCGCCTTCAGGTCCTATACTTGCTATGATAACACGAGAACAAAAAGTAAGAAATGAAAACCTAAAAATGTAGGCGATCCCCGCAAGCTTAATATGGACTACGATTTAAGGATATGCACCTGGAACATGCGGACTCTCTATAGAGAAGGAGACACCATATAAAAAACAAGGCTATCGGGGAGAGGAAATGGACAGAACATGGACATTTACAGCTGTAGATGTAATTGATTTGTCATTGGTCAGAGACACAGCAATCTTGTCTCGCGGTTCAATCCTGTTAGTCATCGAAAAGCCATACTCCGAATCAAGACAAAACATTTTTACATCACGCTGATTTGTGCTCAAGCCCCGACTGAAGATTCAGACGATGATATTAAAGATGTATTTTACGAGCGCCTTGAGGAAACATACGACCGCTGCCCCGGAAACGACATTAAAATCGTCCTGGGAGATTTCAATGCAAAAATAGGAAGGGAAGATGTTCTTGGTCCAACGATCAGTAAATTCAACCTACATACTTACACGTTCGACAACGGGGTTCGGCTGCTTAGCTTCGCAGCGGGAAGGAGCATGGTAGTGAGTGGTACCAGATTTCAGCATAAAGATTTCCACAAGGCAACTTGGCTTCCTGATCAAAACAGATAACTTAAACTTCATTTCCGTTTACACCCAATGAATGCCGATTGACTGCGAAGTTGCTGTCGACAACATCGAGGGGGCAGGCAATGAAAGATCAGAAAGGACGAGCGCATGATCCGTTGTGCTAATAATGGCTCGGATCATTACCTGATTGCAGCTAAGGTGCGAACAACATTGGGTAGAGCGAGAAATGCACGTAACCAAACACAAAGAATGCTGGATATCGTGAAGCTGCAAAACCCACTGCCTACTGCAATCAGCTCTCCCAACTACTATGACACAACGTCTATACTTCTGTCGTTTCCCGATGCACAATGGCAGCACATTGCGCATTCCATGGGAACCGCCGCAACAACCGTGCTAGGATATGAAAAACGGCACTCAGACGAATTCTGGTACAATGAAGAATGTCGCGTAGCATCTGAGGAACAGGATTGTGCTAATAGGGCAACGCTATAGCCGATTGTAACTCGGGCAGTTAGAGAAAGGTACAAAAAGACAGAGAAAAAAACGTCAGGTGAAGGAACAAGAGAACGAGGATTTAGAGCGATACAGGGATAGAGGTGAAGCCCAAAAATTTTAACAGTTACTGAAAGCAAAAAGTTACGATACTGGGTTCCCCTTCCGTAGGGATAAGGAAGAAATCTGGTTACAGATAGGCTGTGTTTGCTGCATATATACAAAGAACACTCACATATCAGCAACGTAGGTGAAGGTATCACGCCAAATGTCGATGACGGCTTAGATTACCCAGCACCAAGTAAAACCGAGGTAAAAAGAGCGATATCGCGGCTGAAAAATAATAAAGTAGCCGTTGCCGAAGGACCTCCTGGCAGAGCTCTTTAAGTCTGATGGCAAGGAGCTAATAACGACCATGTGCCAACTCATACGCCAGGTTTGGCTGAACGAGTGCATGTCCGAAGATTGGCCCGTTCTAAGAATTTTATGTCCTGTGCTGAAAAAAGGTTCAAGTATTTGCTCAAACTACCACCGGTTCAGCCTTTTACCCACCGCATATAAAGTCCTATATGGTGTGCTGTGTGAATAACTGAAGGCCGCGTTATCCCACTTGATCGGGCCAGATCAGTGGCTGAAAAATCATCATCGGTCGTAAACTGCGGGATGTGACTGCAGCCTTCTCAGGTATACAGAATGGGTCTAACGTTGAACGTGGTCAAAACGAAGTTATTAGTTTCAACGAACAAAGTATCTACTCGTTTGGGGCGCTGCGTGAACGTTGACAACTATAAATTCGAGGTGATATATAATTTTATCTACCTAGGCTCAGCCATCAACAACACAAGTAATGTCCGCTTCGAAGTCCGGAAGAAGAATTCTGCTAGTGAATAAATGCTACTACGGACTAAGCGAGCGATCTCGACGATCTGCCCTGATACACTGGGTTCTGGTACAAGCGGATGCATCGGATCTGCCAGTACTCGAGAGGCTATTCCTCCGTAAAATATATGGGCCAATCATAGTTGAGGTCGCACTCTGGACGATTTTCTTTAAAAAGGTGCGCATGAGAGTCATTTTTGGAAATTCCAGAAACCTTTTTCTAACTATGTCTTCCTTTCCTTGAAAGCCTAAGGTAGTCTAAAACCAAATTTTTGCACCCCCATAGCTAAATATTAACCCATAATCGGAGGTCGAATGTTTTAGGGAAGCTTTTTTCCGTCGTAAATTCGGTGAACCACACTAACCCAAAAAGGGTGAAGTGTGGATACGTCACTGGTCACTTTCGATCTTCTATATTGTTTTTCTACTACTTTAAACATTCCTCAAAGATAATTCCACTGTTTGGAGGGTCGATTTTTATTTTGCAACCCGAAAATCCCCGAATGTATTCGTCGAAGACTGAAAAATTCCGTTTGACAATTTTCAAACATGTGTCACTCTTTTGAAACATCTCGGAACACTCTGAAAACAATATCACCTTTAAGTTATACTTTGTCACTTATTTTGGTTGCAACAAGTTGCTACTAATAAAGATATCGAAGATTTCCGGGCTGAACACTGGGTTACACATACAACATACAGCGGGGTTGATTTATTAACTTATATAAGTAGAACGGGCAACTTGAGCAAAATCGGGGAACAGAAAATACAAATTATATATTTTCGAATCCGGACTGCTCACAGTTTATTTATCGTTATTTGTTAGAGATCCTTTATGGTTTTTTGTGCGTGATTTTTTCCATTTTTCGCAGTGGACTTCATCACATTGAATATGTTTGAGACAGGATATAAAAGAAAACTTAGTTTTTATAGCCTTTCATGACGTACAGTGTACCTGTGTACCGCCTTTCGATTGAGGCACTTTTCAAAAGGATTGCGTTTTCCATTCCAGTAACACCTTCTTTGCAAATATGATGACATTCAATCAAAAAATACCCTTACAAAAGTATTCAGGATCATGCCAATAATATAAATAAATTTTTATGGAATTTCCCGTAACGTTTTCTGATTCTTCAAATTGACCTCATTGAATTTGACGGCTTTTCAAAGATCAGAAATTTCCTCAAAAATTTAAAAAAGAACTGGATGTTGCTTCCCTAGATAATTTTGAACCATTTTTATACTATGAAATTTTGGCTCAAAGTTCGCCAAATACACGAAAAAGTGCATGAAAGAATTCTCAGAACCTTTTATCTGAATGGACATTTTTTCCGTGGAATTGGCCATATACATTATTAGACACTGTCTCTGTATTGACGTTCAACCTTGGTCAAGGATCCTTCAAGGTTTTTCATGGGTTTTGATAAGTCAAGATGCCGCCAAAGATTTTTGGGGGCCACAAATACCCCATGCGCGCCACTGTGCGTCGTATGAATCATGAACTGTATGGTCAGACGCATTAAGGTGCAGCGGTTGCGTTAGCTAGGTCATGTTTTGCGCATGGACGTAAATGATCCTGCTCGAAAATTCTTGGACAATAAACTCGATAGACGGAGCATAAGAGTGTGACCAAAACTTAGCTGGAAATAACGGGTTAATAAGAACTTTGCAGAACTGGGTGTGACGAACTAGAGAAGAAGCGCAGAAGATCGAAGCACATATAATATTTTTCTACGTGCGACATATAATAAAAATCTACGATTTTAATTAATTGCCAGCTAAGTAAGTCTTTAGCGTGTCGTTGATGTTTATACCACTGGCACATAAAAACTTAATTTCCCTTTACACCTCATGAATGAGGTATGGGATAGCTTCTCGCGTTGTTGTGAATTAACACGCTTTCTTTAGCACAGCTAACAGCACCTACTTGTTTATCGACGAATGTGAACGTCACTGTTTGAGAAGCTTTTTACTAGACATGCCGATTGCGTCGACACTTATACTGCGAAGTTGCTGTCGATAACATCCAAGAGTGCCGGCAATGAAAGAACCATTTTTTTTGTTTTTATTTTTTAGATGACTGAAGCCAGGAGTTGAACCTGGGATCTCCCGCATGATAGTCGAGTGTTCCAACCATCATGTAACGGCCGGATCACTGGCATATCATATTTAATATTTTGAAACACTGTTTTCATGTTATATATATTTCTTTGATATATTTTATTGCCCCACCTGAAAACGCTTCATACTTCTATTATTCAGCCTGTACTAGATTATAAAATTGCTCCTCCTTCTCTTCGTTAAGCTGTCAATGCATATTTTTGGCTTTTAATGGAAATTAAAAATTAACATAGTTTTGCAATGCCAACAAAAATATGCTAAAATAAACACCCAACACCATGGACAACCACCTCAAAATATGATAGTATATGTACAGTAGTCAAAAAAAGTCAAGAACTACTTTAGAAACCAGTAGGTACACATTTCAATACAAAATGTATTATCTAGACTGGTTTAAAATGTTATTTGTTATTTTATATCAGATATTAAGAGAAGTATAACAGTGGGAGTCTAGTCACTGACGTCCATAATTTGTAGAACAGAATAGTGGGCGTGGCACGTTTCAAAGTAATGGAACAATTGTTAATAAATTGTTTCAGTATGAAAAATCTTTATCAATAACTTTGAAACATTGCAAAAGTCTGGCAGGTCGTTTTCTTGAATATAAACTAAATTACCAAACTAGAAACGAAGAAAAATTTATACAATGTCCCCTATATTTTAGTAACGTCACCGTACACAAACTCACTTCCTTTTTTACTTTACTTTCCTTAACCACTGTACATTGCATATAAATGATTCAGTTTTCTTTTGTACAGTTACTTTTTACCCCCTTACGTTGTCGTTGATAACATTTTAAAAATTCACACCTTGTCTGTAGCCGTGAATGGTGCAGCATAAGAAGCTGCGACACACACATACACACACACACACACACCAAACAACATATTCATTCATCGCGCCAGTAGCTCCTCTGAAATTCAGAAGCCATCAGTGAAACTTTAAATCATTCTTTGCGCTCTTTCAGTCACTCTGGTAATGTTGTCATAACTGACTTTTGCCAACTGATTAACAGAGCAACTGAAATGAAGCTGATGAAAGGTGAAGTGAAATAAAAACCATCAAAAGATGATGAAAATGCATCAGAGAACGAGAGAGAAAATGCAATAAATTATTCAACACTGCAATGAAAATACATGTAAAGCCAAGTGCATTGAAATGGCAAAATTGGCAGAGAAGGAAATAATTGGGAATTAAATATCGTCCAGAGATATTCAAGACAGAAAAAAAAATGGAATATGGCATGTGTTCACAGAAATGAATGCCCCGTTGAGTATGTGCTGGGCGTCAGCAGTAATCAGTGGCAATTTTTTTCAAATTTCCATAAGAAAGATTACGTTTTTCTTATTTTGGCTACATTTGTATACTGAATGCAGGTTAATAATTGGTAAAGGTAAAGCTTAAGCCTTTAGAGTGATTATAATTCAACTTTTTTTTTTATCGCAATGCACTATACTTTGGAAGAAAAGCTATTTTTGTTGGAAATGCGGGTTTTTTGCTGATTAACTATTTTATGAATGTTTCCACCACTTATTATTAATCTGCCAAAATTCAAATATCCTGCAGTTTTCCTTTTGGATGTTATGAAAGAAACGTAATTTTTCCAAAAAATTATCGGTTGTGTATGGGAAGTGCAAGAAAGGAGGGAAGGGCTAAACTGCCTATTACAATCCGTCATAT
The DNA here is from genome assembly GCA_964034835.1 of Muscina levida. Lineage (NCBI taxonomy): Eukaryota > Metazoa > Arthropoda > Insecta > Diptera > Muscidae > Muscina > Muscina levida. Next base: position 91,375,904 of record OZ035882.1, on the reverse strand, counting down.
AACTACATTTTGGAAAATAGTGTATCAGGTAAATGTTTATAGGCATCAGTATAGATTTACTCGAGTTGTCGTGTCCATCCACAAGCTTTCCAGCCTGACAGACAAGGCTCAATCGTCTGGAAAAGTTCTAAACTAAATTTGTCTTAAAATACTTGGGTCCTTGTAAATGGGAAGAATAGCCCCGCCCCTTTTGGTACCACCCTTAAAAAATAACGTATTTTTGAATACCTTATATTTCTTTCATAACTTCCAAAAGGGCAATAGCACAAGGATGGATTAGTTCAATTTCCTTGCAATAGCAAACAAACTCTGAGATAACCGAGACCTTTGCCACACCCCTTCTGGTAGCTCCAATACAAATGACCGAATCGACATATTTTTCGTAAGATCTACGCTTATGAAAATTTGACTCACGAATGAATATGGACTATCACGTCTGCCCCCTTCTGCTACCTCTTATACAAAATTACATATTTATTGGAAAAATAAAATTTCTCCAATAACTTTCAAGCGGGCAGCTGGATGACATATACATTTTGTCAGTTCAATCATCATGTAATGCCAGACGAACCCTCTCAGAATTGAAACCTTTGACGTGTCAATTAGAAGACTGCGATGGGTGGGGTTAGTAGACTGCGATGAGCTTTTACAAAATTCTGACTTACAGGTTAAGTTCTGTACAAATTTCCTTAGAAAGTGCTCCAGTATTGTGATGTAGCTAATTGGTTAAAGTATTTTTGATTTTGTGAAATATTTTATGTTTACATAAAAAGGTTTTTTTTTTTAAAATAATCTGTTTAGAAAATGAGATGGGTGTGACACCATTATGCGACGGGTGTGACCTAGTATAAAAACTCAAAAAATTTAAAATAATTATTTAAGAAGTAATCAAAACTTTTATCGTTTGATTTCCATCAATTTTCTGTAGTCTGCTCTTTCATTTTCGTTTTCGATAATTATTAGTTTTTTCTTATTTACTTACTTAGCTGGTCCTTCTTTGCAATCCTATTGGATTATATACCGCACGTAGAAAAAAAATATTATAAGCGCTTCGATCTTCTGCGCTTCTTCTCCAGTTAGTCACACCAAGATCTGAAAGGTTCTCAGTAATCTGGTCTTGCACCGTCCAACGAGTTCAATGTCACAGACTTTTTTAGATTCAGCATCTTCATCTATGCGTACAACATGACCTAGCCAATGCAGCCACTGCATCTTACTGCGTCTGACCACGTCAATGTCAGTGTTCAGCTCGTACAGCTCATGATTCATTCGACGTCGATATTCTCCGTTAACGTATATTTTACGGAGTATTTTTCTCTCGAATACTGTCAGAACCGATTTATCCGCTTGTGTCATAACCCAGGATTCTGAACCATACATTAGGACAGGTATAACCAGTCTGGTATAGCTAGACTTTTGTTCGTCGAGAGAGGGCTCTGTCATCAAATCGCTTGCTTAGTCCGTAGTAGCATTTATTATCAATCAGATTTCTTCTACGGATATTATTTGTTTTGTTGGTGGCTGAACCTAGGTTTTATCTACCACCTCGAAATTATAGTTTTCAATGTTCAAGCAGTTTCCCAAACGAGTAGATTCTTTGTTCGTTGAAACTAATAACATTGTTTTGTGCTTGTTCACCATTATACCGATTTTTGCTGATTTCTTGTGTATACTAATATACAGTCACATCCCGCAGTTTTTGACCGATGATGTCTATTAACGTCATCAGCGTACGCGAGTACCATGCGGTTTTTGTTGAATATCGTGCCTCTCGTGTTTACTGCAGCTTTCCTCATTATCATCTTCATCACTATGGTGAAGAGGGCACACTATAGGCCTTCGCCTGATTTAAGGCCCCGTCTGGTGTAGAGTGGCTCCGTAAGGCCCTTTCCAGACTTCACTGAAGACTTAGTGTCAGTCAGCATCATTTCGCAAAGGCGTATCAGCTTCGCTGGAATACCAAACACAGCCATGGCTTAGAGTTATTTCTACTATATCGGGCTGTCGAAGGCAGCTTTATAGTTGACGAAAATATGATACGTGTCTATCTGTTTCTCTTGGGTCTTTTCCTGGACTTGCCGAAGTGTGTTTTTTCTTCCAATGACTCTTAATTCATCTCCATTTTCTAGCATCTCTTATTTTTCTATACCATTCTCTCTCTAAAGTTTAATGCATTTCATACTTTTCTTTATTTTCCTTTGTTGTCGCTTTCTATTTTTGGTATCTATTGCAATTATTCACATATTGTTTGCTGTGACGGGTGTGACCAAATATTTTCTGTATCTAAATACTCAAATATTTAAATAAATGTTTACAAAATTTCACTATATTATTTATTGCACTTGCAGTGCTATTGTTGGACAGTTTATTAGATAAAATAACAGTTCTATTAAACTTTTTACATTTTTAAAGTGACGGGTGTGACACAAAATACATATATTTCTATAAACTCATAAAACTTTTATTGTAAAACACACAAAGCCGAAACTTTAACAGAAGGCAAACAAGAGTAATGTTTGATTTGCGTCTTTTTCCGTAGACTGCTCTTTCATTTTCTTTTCCGATAATTATTTGTTTTTTCTTCCAATGACTTTTCATACTTTTCTTTATTTTTCTTAAGTTTTGTCCTTTGCTACCGATTTTTTTTTTTGCATCCATTTAAAAAAATGCACATATTGTTTGCTGTGATGGGTGTGACCAAATGTTTTCTGTAGCTAAATACTCAAATATTTAAATGAATGTTCACAAAATTTCACTTTATTATTAATACCACTTACATTTTTATTGTTGGACAATATTTATGGTTTATTATGTCATATAACAATTCTATTAAACGTTTGAAATTCGTAATGTGACGGGTGTGACACAAAATTTATATATTTCTATTTACTCATAAAACTATTATTATAAAACATACAAAGCCGAAACTTTCCAGAGCTAATAGCTTTTATTAATGACAACTAATGGAATATATGAAAATGCTAAAGTAACTCCTAAAATATAGAAAAGGAAAGCAGAATGTTCATTTTATGCTAAATTCAAACTGTTGCCAAATTGATAAATATAGAAAAATTATAGTTTTTTTTTTCTATTTTTTAATAATTGTCATTCTCTTGTAGACCTATTTTTATTTAAAATATATAATTATTTTGTTTCCTTTTTAGTGCCGTTTTAATTAACTCGAGACTTAAGCAATGTCATACATAGGGTGAGGTTTTTTCAGTCAGTTAATCTGACTAAAATTTCTGTACTTGGTCTTATATCAATTGATATACATAAGTATATTCAGATCCCTATGAATCCATATTTTCTATTTACATTGACTTTAACTACATTTTCAGACATCTGATCGATGCCAGAGCATATCTATAATAAAATATTTTAGCTTTAAGCCTTTGGCTAAATCAAAACCTATATATTTTTGTATTTATGTACTAATTAAATCTTCTATTTGCATAATTTTAATAAATATCCAATGTGCATTAATCTATAATTTCATTTAACATAGCCCATTATTGAAATCAAATTCTTCTTTTGTTGTTCAACTTTTGATTTTCCTACCAGCAGAACATTATTTTTAATTAACTAAATTTATAGTTTATTTTTTCTTAACGAAAAACTAATAGTGTATGATTGCATCTCTGGTAGAAATTAATACATATGTACATATTTTCTTCTCACGATAGTACATACAAAGAATTGTGAGTCACAGAGTGTCGTGTGAGTGCTGCACACACACACACACACACACATACACAGAAATGCATATGTGTATGCGTATGTTTTTTTTTTCTCGAATAAATGAAAAACAAACTAATTAAACGTTTATCCCATTTTCGTTTCGTTTTGCAAACAATGCGACAACCAAAGAAACGCAAGAAAAACAAAATGGATATAAAGGATGAAATTCAAACAATGACGATGCATTAAATAAAAACGGGAGAAATCATGACAAGAAAAAAAAGCCAAGAACAATAGTTCCAGAAACGAAGTGATGTCGACATGTGCCAAATCATACAAGCTTCAGTGCTCTCATGCCTACATATATGCATTGCCAGCAATAGTACAATCAACACAGCCGTTCTTGCCAAATTTTGAATTCAAGTCAGATGTGAACTCACAGAGAAGATTATATACTCGTATGTGGTGGTGATGTCGTTTCAGTATTATTGTTTTCTTTTTAATCTTGTGAGTTACATAAATTGCTGTATTCGCTTTGGTGTTATGTAGGCCATGAGAATGTTTTATTCATACGTGTAAGTTGATTGGTGGTTTGGCTTAATGCGGCAAAGTGACAAGTAGTTTAAGAAAACCCAATTCAGGATCGTTTTACTACGACAGAGTTGAACATTAAAATTAAATTAAATTTATAGGGGTTCTTTGCCGCATTTCTTAAGTTTTCCCACTATTTTAGGAAACAACTAATATGGCACCAAATCAACTTTTTTTTTGCAGAAAGTCTAACAAATTGATATAAAAATTGTAAGGAATTATTGCATATTAATATTATCGAGGAATGTAGAGATTGCTTGAAAACGCAAGTTAACTGGATCACATATTAACAATTTTCAAAATCTGAATAAAAAAGACAAAAGAGAAAATTCTCCATTGTGTGGAAAACTCTTCGGATACTTGTCGATTACATACGATTTTACCCTCCAACAACACCATCGTATTTACACGAACCAGATGGTTCATGGACCACCAAAAGTCGCGAAACCATAGTGCAGCTGGAAAATACACTATTGTTATGTTATGAAAACTTCTAAAATTTTCATTATTATTAAACCATAAAAATCCACAATATTGGACCGAAGATCGTATGATTAATATAAAATCTGCATAACATTAATATTACTCATACATTGTACATACATATGCAAACTCGATACATATATAACATACAGTACAGTTTTAGTTATGGGGGAAATTTGATAGAGAAAGGCGATAAATGACAATTTTGTAAAAGTTTCATTCGCTAAAATTAGTCCTACTTGAATTTTTACATGTATATATAAATTAATTTATATGGGAAATGGGACTTTGCCCAGAGGTGGAAAGTTACTTATTGTCACTCACTTGGGAGTGACCAGAAGCGATTCCTTTGTGGCACTGTCCAAGCAGCTAATCGGCATGCTACAATGATGATGTAACATATTATGTTATTGGTCTTTTTAAATCAAAAGTACACCACTTAGCCTACTTGTAAACCCAAAAGTGTATTTTATCAGAGGTTTAAAACTGCATTATTTTGGTACATATGCAAAATAATTGCATGGCGACCTTCACCGATTTGGCTTATTTTTTTACAGACGACTTTCTTTAAACTTTTCCAGGCTATATGTTAGGTTTTGTTTTAATCGGACGATAATTATGAGCAGGACACCGAGTTAAAGTGTGAAAATAGTGTCTCCACATATTTACTTGCAGTTGAGCCAAAAAAAAATTTTTTTCTCTTATTATTTCACTGAGTTTAATTCGTAACATATATATGTTCACATTAATTGAGGTCAGTTCGTAATTTTTAGGACACGTAGTCCAAAAAACATTTAACATTAAAGTCAAAAATTATTTTTGCATCGTCTTTGATAAATTTTAAAAAAATAACGGTAAGGAATTCAGAATAAAAAAAACGTACATTCTGTGCGCAATTTTGTTTCCAATAATACAAAAAAAGAATTTTGAAAATCGGTCAAGAATTGCGGCCTAAAATTTCAAATGTCCAAAAAACTTTTTTTCCCCACTGTGCACCGATGCGTCTTAGGAAGTAGGTAACAGAAGTTACTGAAGCTCAACAAAGGCCCTCTTAGTGGCTTTGGCAGCTCCAAGAAACTAGGATCGGGCGCGGTGGTCTAGTAAGCCACTCTCCTAAAACAAAATTATTATGAAAACACGAAGAAAAGAAAAAACAAAAACCCCCCAAAATGTTGACGACCCCCGCAAACGATATAAGGACCATGATTTAAGGATATGCACCTGGAATGTCCGAACTCTTTACAGAAATGGTGCCTCTATCCAACTGGCGGATGTCCTCGGCAAATATAAGGCTGACATCACCGCCATACAGGAAATGAGATGGACGGGACAGGGATGCACACGACGAAAGAACTGTGACATCTTTTACAGCTGCCATGTAGAAAGACACGAATTTGGATGTGGTTTCATAGTCGGCAAGAGACTTCGACACCTGGTGTCGCGGTTTAACCCTGTAAGTGATCGAATAGCCACCATTCGCATCCGGGCGAAATATTTTTACATTACGCTGATTTGTGTACACGCCCCGACGGAAGATAAAGACAATAACATTTAAGATGCATTTTACGAACGCCTAGAGGAAACATACGACCGCTGATACGGCAGAAATTACTCGAAGCCATGGCTGAGTTTGGTATTCCAGCGAAGCTGATACGCCTTTGCGGAATGACGCTGACTGACACTAAGTCTTCAGTGAAGATTGGCAAGGACCTTACGGAACCATTCTGTACCAGACGAGGCCTAAAACAAGGCGACGGCCTATCGTGTGATCTCTTCAACATATTGATGGAGATGATAATGAGAAAAGCTGCAGTAAACACGAGTGGCACTATATTCAACAAAAGCCACATGCTACTCGCGTACGCGTACGCTGATGACGTAGACATCATCGGTCGAAAAATGCGGGATGTGACTGCAGCCTTCTCAGTTATACAGAAGGAATCGGCGAAAATGGGCCTAACGGTGAACGAGGACAAAACGAAGTTAGTAGTTTCAACGAACAAAGAATCTACTCGTTTGGGAAACTGCGTGAACGTTGACAACTATAATTTCTAAGTGGTAGATAATTTTGTCTATCTAGGCTCCGCCATCAACAAAGCAAATAATGTCAGCCTAGAAATCCGGAGAAGAATCCTGATTGCTAATAAATGCTACTACGGACTAAGCAAGCGATTCAATGACAGAGCTAGGGTGTTCAAACCCGAAACCGAAAAACCGTAAACCGGTTTTTTTATTTAAAACCGTGTGCCGGTTTTTGCAAAAATTCCATTTTCGAATAACCCGTTTAACCGAGTTTTTTCCTTCGGGTACTCGGATTTTTTTTTTAAATTAGTTTGAAATTGAATTTTAAAATTTTACAAAGCTTCTAAAAACATTCTTGTTTATAAAATGTATAAAGGTTTTTCTAAATTAATTTGAAATTTAATTTGAAAACTTTAAAACGCTTCTAAAAACATTCTCATTGAATACCCTAATTATATGTATTAGGACCGGAAAATGTCCTACAAGCTAATCCTGTGTAAAGTAGTCTAAAAAGGCGGAAACGATGGAATTTGCTAACGAGCTTTTAAATAACTTTATCCTGCAATTTCCCCAACAACGGCTGAGTCTGTGTTAGTAACAGTTCAGATTGTGAGATGGGGGAATCTCCTAATGGTAGTCTTTGCTACGATTTAAAAAGGACAACAAATAACATCCAAAATCCACCAGTGAAAACAAATTGCAATGACACAAGCCTATATGATGATTTCAACTATATCGATAAATTTAATAAAAGGACAGAAAAGCTTAACATCGTTCTAAACGCTGTTTTGTCAATAAACCCTACTTCCACAATAAATGAGCGCGTGTTTTCTGTATCAAATACTATTTTACCAGTAAGAAAGTTTCAGTCTGGTAAGCCGACTTACATTTGTATGGGAGGTACCAGAAGGGGTGTGGATAGACTTAAAGTTTTTTTCTTCAAAACTTTATCTGATTTAGCTTTAATAAATACAGAATTTGTGCCCGATCACGTTAGGTGTATTGGTATTACTACTCCATCTATAGAGTGGGCAGAATAGTACATTTGTATGGGAGGTCTCAGATAGGGCGTGGCTAGACTTAACAATTTTATCCTGATTTAGCTTTACTAAATATAGAATTTGGACACGATCATGTTGGGTGTATTGATATTACTACTCCATCTTTGAAGTGGGCGGAATGGTGCATTTGTATGGGAGGTACCAGCAGGTACGTGGCTATGCTTCCAAATTGGTTCTCCAAAATTTTATCCTGTTTGAGCCCTACTAAAAACAGAATTTGGTCACTATCGCGTTGGATATATTAATAATATTAATCGATTTCTAAAGTGGGTGGTACCTGATGTGTATGGGAGGTACCACATGGGGCGTAGCTAGACTTCCAGTTTTTTCTCCAAAACTTTGTCCTGGTATAGTTGTTCTAAATGTAGGATTTGGGCACGATCGCATTGGGTGTATTGATATGACATACTAAATAAATACATTTTTTTAAACCAAATTATTTTTTATAAATATTTTTAACTTTTTAGGAAAAAAAACCGAAAAAACCGGTTAAACCGGTTTTCTTTCAAATGCTGTATTCGAAATCCGATTTTTCTAAAAAATCAATTTTTCGAATAACTCGGAAACCGGGTTTCTAAAAAAAGGACGTATTTGAACACTCTAGACAGAGCCCTCTTTCGACGAACAAAAATCCAGCTATACCAGATACTGGTTCTTAATTTATGGTTCAGAATCCTGGTAAAATATATGGGCCCATCATCGTTAACGGGGAGTATGAATCATGAGATGTACGAGCTGTACACTGACATTGACATTGTTTGGGGAAAAATTACTTTAGGTCGGTCATACATTTTAGCCCGCTAGGGGCGACTCTGACCGACATTGACTGCGATGCGCTGTCATTTAACACCACCTCACCTCCCCCAAATTTTAGCTCATACATGTTTTGTTCCCAGGCGCTCAAAATAAGGGGATGATTCGTATTCAAATCTGAGAAACAACAAAGCTGTGATATCCGTTCACTGTCCGGTTGGCAGACATGTTAAGAGGTTAAAATTCCCTTCAATGCCTTTGGAGGAGCAACAACTATGAGGCTGAAGAAAAGACGACAGATCTGTTCTTAGATATGATAAATTTGGTCATCGTGCACTTACATAGTACAACATTTTTTGGGACTCATTGATTTGGGACTCAATGCTGAGAACTGCACATGATAGTAGCCCCAAAAAGAAAAAGTTCTGCATCATTCGTTTGGTCAAGTTACATGCCATTAAAACTTTAATATCGATTTAAAGTTAGTAAGCATCGTATAGGGGAGTTTGTCACGTTTTAGGCAAATTACAAATTACATGTCAGAAAACCTCTAGTCCTATCTGCAATAACTCAAGATTTAAATAACATCTTACTTAGAGTAAGGGTATTTATCAGTCAGTATACCTTACTGAAAACTCCATTTGAGATACGTCACTTTTTTATTTTATTCTGAAATGCCGTTTAGCTTCAAATTACTCCTATGAGTGCATAGTGTATTTCGTATTTTTTATTTAGTTTTTAATTTAATTACTAATACTCGGTTACTTCATTTAAGGTCTAGGTTTATTTACATTAAGTTTGCTGCCAATTTCTACAATAGGTGTGTGTGTGGATGTGAGTATCAGAGTTTGTTTTGTGGTTTATTAGAGTATATCTATTTGTTTTCCTTCAAATGTTTGTATTTCAGATTTTGATTGCGTTTTTGTTTTTGTTGGTATGTGTTATGTTTTGTTGTTGTTATGGTTTCGTTAACGCTACGACGAAAAACACGTGCAACACGCACACTTGAATTAAAACAAAAACATGAGAACGAACGTAGTAGGAACTGCCACAACAATAACAACAGCTCGAGAAATCCATATTTTGAAGACGACGTCCTTGTAATGTTAAATATAAACCACGTACACTCACACAGATACACATATACACGCGCAAGTATTATATCTGTTTGCACACACCAACTCTTACACACTTACACTCTCTCACGCAAAGGCTTAACAGTCGTCATAAGAATTTCACACATAAAGAGGAAACACAAACGAAAAAAAAACACATGAAAAGAAAAAGAAACGAGAAATAGTTGTAAAAATAAAACGTAATACAACTACGTCACTTGCTGGAGAAAAAAAAAACATACATCAACATTTCTAGGCATATGAAATTGAAACCAAAGGAGTTGAAGAAAAGCTCGCGGTCTGTAACCGGCTAGCAAGAGAGCTGCTAGCAAAGTGAGCAATAGGGAGAGAAGAAAAGAGCGTATTTCAAAGAGTGCGAACAAGTAAACGATAGAGTTTTGGGAGAGAAAGAGCGTCATAGCGGTTATTGGCGTAAGCCTCCTCCCCTCTCCATTGCTAATTAGTGGTGAAAAGCTTAAACTTTGTTGTATTCAAGTCCTTTTTTGGTGTCTGTTTTGGCTTTGCCTTTCACTCTTTACTGTCCTGCATTTGTTTTGCTGAGTAGTTTTTTTTTCTTGTCTTGTTGCCACTGTGTTTCTTTTTTTTGGGTGAGTGCTAATGCAGTTTGTTTTCCCCACTCATATACTGTCGCCCCTGTTTCGTGCCTCTTCGTTGTGGTCTTCCATTCGTCGTTCATTTATCAAAGGATTTCAGTTTTGTAGGTTTATGTGGCAAAAGGTCAAATGGATATAATAGGGACATTGGCTTCCATATACACCACGCTCGTTCGTCTTAGCAATATCGTTACGTATTCGTCGTTAAACGCCACACAAGTTAAGTTGTGTTGCAAACAGTAGCAACAACATTGCAGCAACTAGAAACTTGTAATGAAATCCTTATATATCCTTATCCTATACATAGAGACTACTCGTATTCATACACACACACACACGCACACATACTCGTTTTAAGTTTGCCAATGGCCATACTTAAGTGGCAGCAGCAGCAGTAGTGATACGAAAGAAACATTTAAGGTTTTACGGTTCCAGGGGGCTAAAGTCAAGTCAATGTCACTGTTGAGTGAGTCGACTTTGTAAAGTTTGAAGTAATTGAAAATTCTAAACACATCTTGGATTGTTATTCTTTGTTGCATTTTGTTTTTATTTTCATTGATGGTGGTTGGCTTGTTTGCGTGTGTGTGTGTGTGTGTCTGTCATCATCATTTAAGTGTCGTTATGCATTTGATCGCTGAGTTATGTTTAGCGAGTGAATCACACAGAAGAAGAAGAAAGAGAGCATGTGTTGGAGCATGCATTATGGCGTCAATGTTAGTGGTATTTTTTACATCAGATTGAAATGATGGGAAGACAGGAATTTAAAATACCATTCCATAATATATGTTTGATACTTAGATATGTGCCCCTATATATAAGTTTCTGTTGGTGTGACCCTTATAATACAGTACAACACAGTTTTGGACTCAATTCTGAGAACTGTAAGTGAAAGTAGCCCCAAAAAGAAGAATTTCTGCATCATTCGTTTTGTCAAGTTACATGCCATAATAATTTAATATCGATTTGAAGTTAGTAAGTTTCGTATAGGGGAATTTGTCACGATTTATGCTCTTTTGTTTGACATAACTCGAGAACCACTAGTCCGATTTAGCTGAAACAACAGTTTCACTTTTCCACTCATCTTAAGTAGTCCTAAAAATAAATTAGTCTAAAGACAATTGGGGTTCAACTCTTCTCCTTAAATGCGTTGCACTTTTCTCGTATCATATGATATGCATGTAAATTTATTGGGCGAATTCGGTCATTTGTATGGGAGGTCATGTTTTATGCAATGTAAACGGTTACAAATATGTGACTCGAGAATGAATAGGGGCAACATCGAACTAACCTTTCTGGTACCTCCCGTACAAAATGACTTAATTTTAAAAAATAATTTTTCTCCCATAACTACTAAGGTGGGTAAGGCTGTTCATGTCTCCCCAAAGGACTACTGACCAATAAGCATATCATCCTTTTTCCTGAAAGTTTTGGAGAGATTAATTGATTTTATGCAATGTAAACGGTTACAAATATGTGACTCGAGAATGAATAGGGTAACATCGAAATCACCTTTCTGGTACCTCCCATACAAAATTACTTAATTTTAATAAATAAATTTTTCTCCCATAACTACTAAGGCGGATAAGGTCGTTCATGTCTCCCCAAAGGACTACAGACCAATAAGTCTATCTGATTTAGATTAATATGTACATAAGGACATCTTTAAGCCCTCAAACTAAAAGCACCTCTCAAAATGCGTACATCGCATAAGATCAGTTGAGAGCGTTTTCCATGACAAGGTTGGCTTTATGACAAGGTCAGCTTAGATGCCTTTCTGAAGTAGATTTTAATAAGGTTAAATAAGCTCATGTGCAATAAGGAACTCTCTTGAGAACTTTAGTATATCACGACCACTAGTTAATTGGGTGGATATTTTGCTGAGAAACCGTGTCGCCAACTCTGAACTTGATGGAATCTGCGTGAAAAAGAAAGCTACTAGAGGAACGCCATAGCAGGACTCCTGTCCATCTTCTATGGTTACTTGTGGTAAAAGCAGTACTTAAATCGTTTAATGAGCACAGTACGAATATTGTGGCATATGCGGACGATGGGATCATCATTGAAGGTACAACATTTTTACTAACGATGTATTACCTTAAGCAAACTGCCCTTGGAAAGCTGCTACGATGGACCATGACCTGTGGTCTGGGGGTGAATCCCTGGAAAATGGAATTGCTTTTGTTTATAAGGTCAACGACATCAGTCCGCCGAAACTGAATGGTGTGGAATTGAAGCTCCCAACGGAGGCCAAGAACCTAGGAGGTAGTCCGGCCAATTATTACATATGAATGCCTGGTTTGGTGGGAGGGCCTAAATAAGATTCGAAAGGGATTAATGGGGCATACCGCAAGCGGCTTTGGATGTGTTCCCGTTGTTTTTTGCTCCTGGACTTGTCCGTCAAGATAATTTCGGTCCAGGGGGTTGTCAGACTGAGGGAAGATGGCAATTGGCGTTAATCCCCACCTGGGTATGCAAATATCCTCCGGCTTTTGGTTAAGGACGACTTTTGTCATCTGACACCACCGGAAAGTTCGAAATAGAATTACAACCCTTATGGAGCCTCCATTTCTGTCTTTTCTCACAGATCGAAGATGTAACATGGCACAGAAGCGCTGTTTACAGCGATGACCTGCAGCTAAGCCCTTCTTTAAGCCTGTTTTGCGATTTCGTTATGCGATTATAGAATCGAAACTAGCTTCTTCTATTCTTTTTTTACACTGTACTCTTCTTCTGAACTCTTTATATATTGTAAAACATTTACACACACTCACAATTTTTGTATAATTCAAAACAGTCAATCTAAGCTTGAGTGTTATGAAAATAACACCACATGCGCTTGTTTCGCATTCAACCCAAAAACAGGCACATGGTCAGAGAAACAATATTGAATAATTGTTGGAAGAGCATGAGAACACGTTTGTTGGGAGAGCACAATATTTACACCGCGTACGATTCGACAGAGTTGACAGTACTTGTGCGACTACACACAAACACACCATATTGTTGTGTGAGAGCGTTCGGCATATGCTTACCACTGGACTAAAGCTTCTGCATGTCAGCCTCTGTTAAGTTCCAGGACATTGCGAGATCCCTGGAAAAAAATTACTCCGTGTGGATGTCCAAGCTGCAATAAAAGCGATCAATTCTACTTTGTGTTAATCAAAGTAAGTGAGGAATTGTGAGGTCAAGTTCGATGAACTAAAGCAGTGATACGCATTTCAATGCTTCACCGGCCGCGCTATATGTGTCTATTGTATACAGACACGATTTGCAAATTACACGTACTCGACAGTAAGTTTTGTTTGATTCAAAACAGTCAGTCTCTGCTTTAGTGTTATAAAAAGTAACATTACATAGTCTTGTTTCGTACTCAATACAAAAACAGACACATATACAGACAGAGAAACAATGTTCAACAATTGTTGGGAGAACATACTATTTTCACTGTAAACAATTCGACAGCGTTGACGCTTCCCAGCGGCGAAATTAGCAAGGACTTCTACCTAAAAACAGTCTTTAACCTTCCTTCCTAATATATTCCGAGCACATGTTCACTCTACTCTTTAAAGACCAATGCTGCAGGCCTTTTTTGAGTAGGGATAATCAAGGTCTTCGATGGTTTGTTACTTTTTGTATACACATTTCGTTTGCCTTCTCATAGAAAGCATGAGAGAAGGCATGAAAAAAAACAGACAACGATTAAGGTGTTCGCTAGTATTTTTTAAACGGTATGATTTTTTTCATTCACACAATTCAAATGCATCTTCATAGGCTAGTTGTTAGCATGGCTGACTACCAATCACGAGGTAGTGAGTTCAAACTTCAGCAAGGTTTCCTGTCGTTAAAAAGAAGTGAGAAATATCAAAAAATAACTTAATCAAACAATTTGAGAGTGACCAACTACGTATTTTTTTTTAAATTTTCTAGTCCTACTTTTTTCATGTGTATGCAGGCCTTCTTATAGGAAGCGACGATGGAAGGCTTTGACTCCCAACGACATCCTATGTTATTTGGAAAGGAAGAGAGAATGTAGAGCTAAGGGCTACTAACTGCTTTTGAAGGCGTTCTATAAGGCCTCCTTGGTTCTTCCTTTCGCCGCTGGGTTTTTGTGCGACTGCAAGCATATGGTATTGTTGTGTAATTTGGCCCGCGCTAGATTGATTTGCAACGGGCCTTTCTTTCTGGCCACGGCAATATCAGGCACCTGAGAGGAAAATGGGACAGATCCATACCGGATTACTTTCATGTGTGCAAGGACGAGAAGAATTCCCAGACTATGAAACATGGGTTATTGTAGCTGTCCCTTTCCTGTACCAGGAATTAGTCGGTTTCATGCGATCGACTAAGGTACTTTTTAATGGATTTTTACACGATTACCTAGACTTAATATTTTCTGTACTTTCAGTAATATACATGTTTTTTGTTTATCCGTCCATTTATATGCTCATCCTTACTTTTATTCCGTCCCCTTTATACCCTCACCCTACGGGTAGAAGGGGATGTAGAAGGAGGCACTTTAGACCAGCTATGCCCACCGCTTGAGCTCGCGAGCGAAAGCAGCTTTTATGCATTTACATGTACACAAAAAGAGCTTTGTGCTAGAAGGTAGTACACGCCAATCAGAAAGCGAATTACAGTATTGCTTAAAATGTTCAATGATGTTTGGGAAAATGATTTTTTGTTTACGCAAAACAGCACACTTGAACAAATCGCAAACATTGACGTTGGGCATAGCTGCTTTATACCCTAAGTTTCTGAATCAAATTCGATTCATGACTTTTTAAGTCTTTTGATCCGTGTCCCCTAGTCTGTCTGTCAGGCTGGTACGCACGATAAATTTCGATACAATTGTTTTGAAATTTGGATGGGTGAATATTTTCCGAAAAAACTACGGGATTGCATATAGGCTACAAGACCTCGTCCCTTCTGGTACCTACCATACAAATGTACCATCCTGCCCACTTAAGGTATGGAATAATAATATCAATATGCCCAATGCGCAAGTCTAGCCACGCCCACTTTAGAAACCAAGTAATAGCATGCAAAGGTGATTATACCCTCACCCTACGGGTTGAAGGGTATATCGCATATCATTGGATACAACCCAAAAGTGTAACACATAGAAGGAGTCACAATAGACCCAAAGTTTCTTTAAACCAAATTCGACTCATGACTTTTTAAGTTGTTTGAGCCATGTCAGTCTGTCTGTCCGGCTGCTACGCCTGATATCTTTCAACAGACGCTTCAAATTGACTTGAAACTTTGCACGAGTTAATATGTTCCGAAAACTACTGACGGTATGGAAAATGGGCTACATGGCCCCTTCTGGTACCTCCTACACAAATGTACCACTCCGCCCACTTTAGGAATCGAATAGTAATAACAATACACCCAACGCCATCGTGCCCAAATTTTGTATTTAGTAAAGCTAAAGCAGGATAAAGTTTTGGAGAAAAATCTGTCTAACCACGCCCCTTCTGGTACCTCCAATACAAATGAACCGCTACGCCCACTTTTAAAATCGAGTAATAATAACAATACAAACAACGCGGCCGCGACTGATTTCTGTATTCAAGTAGTAAAGCTGTAGCAGGATAAAGTTTTGGTAAAAAAAGTGGAAGTCTAGCCACGCCCCTCTTGGTACCTCCCATTTAAAAAATCGAGTAATAATACTAATACACCCAACGCAATCGTGCACCCAACGCAATCGTGCCCAAATTCTGTATTTAGTAAAGCTTAAACCGGAAAAGGTTTTGGATAAAAAATGTGTCTAGCCACGCCCCTTCTGTTACCTCCCATACAAATGTACCATTCCTGCCACTTAAGAGATGGATTAGTAACATCAATACACCCAAAACGCTATCGTGCCAAATTCTGTAAAAATCTGTCTAGTCACGCCCCTTCTGGTACCTCCCATACAAATGTACCACTCCGCCCACATTAGTAATCGAGGAATAATATCAATACAACCAACGCTATCGCGCCCAAATTATGTATTAAGTAAATCTATAACAGGATAAAGTTTTGGAAAAAACTGGAAGTTTAACCATGCCCTTTCTGGTACCTCCCAAATTTACCATTCCGCCCACTTTAGAAATAGAGCAATGCAAGCCAGTTTCAAGTAAAAATCGGGGACCTTCAATAACTCGAGAATTTAACAATAACTTACATAAGGTGAGATTATTTATCAGTCATTGTACCTGACTGAAATTTCTGTATTGGTTTCCTTTTTTGATCAGACAATCACAATGGTTCACAATGGTAAAGCCCGAACACTAGATTACCGTGTGTAGTGTGATTTGGTTTTTAACGGATTACACGTGTCCATAACCTAAACTAAATTTATGTTTTCAAATGAGTCAAATAATTTATTATTTTCTATTACTGTTAGCGGTTATGTTACATTACCATATATTGACACATACTTCAAGCCACTCATAGATTCAATATTGTGGTCACTTGACTCCACTTTGTCACTTATGAAAGGACTTAACTATTATCAATATTACAAATATTGGTGAAAATGTATATTATTAAGCTCCTGTGAGCTATAATCCTCATTTTCGCTAGTCCTACATATATTTGATTATTGAAGTGTAAATAAGTTTTATTATATTATTAAATTATTTTGGGCTATTCATATGACATTGTTTGGTTAGCATATAATATGTGGAATTATAAATAATTTAAAGTGCATATTTAGTAAACAATGGCATAACCCAGTGATTTGTTGCATTCAAATGATTACATGATATAATAAATAATAATAATAACAATGGTTATATGTATCTACATACAAATAGGCCTATTTCATATAAATTGAAATTTTACAATTGGCTTAGTAAGCATTGGTTGGCATTGTATGGACGTATGTGGTTTTGTCTCTATTTGTATGGATGGATTTGTGCATTTATTGTTTCTTTACAACTATACATATGCCAGTAGGGATTTAAAAGGGCAGCAGATATTGTTAGCTGTTATCGGTTTATATACAAAACAAAACAATAAAACATGTACACACATTTTCCGGAATATGCGGATGCTGGAACAAACATACATATGTTTATTAGACCGACTCATGGGCAATGGAAAAATCGGCGTTTCTTTGAATATACCCCATTACATAACTTTTTTTTTGCTCTAGCGCTATAGAATTTCAACAATTTTAATCAAAGACTTTGGTTTGAGTTAAGTGGAGCAAAAAGTCACACTTTCAGACACTCATTGGGTTAAGTGACCAATGGACTCTAGGTTTCAGCAGTTTCAAAACAAAAAAGCATCACATATAGATAATGTAATTTTTATTAAATAATATTCCTATATGTGTACTTTTATAATAGATGATTGGGTTTTATCTCATTTATCTAGAGAATTTGATCATTTCATCATGTGTATCATCATAAAAAGACATTTAGTTTACCCCTTCCATAGTATACATTCAATTATGATGGATTTTATATGCACTTGATAATATGCATGAATATTGTGGCATATAATGATTTACGGTTTCAACATTTCCATTTCCAAAAAGCTATAAAACTATATGACATATTTATACAATGCTTTACAACTATCAACTATTGTTTTATGTTTACTAACACTACTGTATATATGTTAAAGTTTTGTACGAAACTTGTATCCACATTAAAAACACATTGCATTGCAAGTACATAGTTTCAATTCCTTATGCATGCACCTTCAATTTGTTGCACTTATTGTTTCTCTCTACAAAAAACTGGCAACAATTTCTCCTCTCTTTTTCTTTATACTACGTTCCAGCATAACACTTTAGCATAAGTTTTCTTTGCTTTTTTCTCCCAAAAACTAAAAACATCTCATTAAAGTTTCTACAAGCGACATAACTAAAAACAAATTACAAAATTTTGCAATGTTAAAAAAGAACAACTTTTTGTGCCAGCATCAATGCATTTACATTACTGCTTTTACTTTGCTTTCTACACAATGAATATTTATAACAAAATTGCTTGAAATTGATTTAATGTTTTCATATTCTTTTGTCATTTGGTCGTTTTTGTTGTTGTTCTACTCCCTCTTGGCAATTTATCTTATATTTTTTTTATTGTTAAATTTGAGTTTATAACAAATTCCGTTTCCTTCATAGTCTTGTCATACATAGGATACGAGTACATAACATGCCACAGTTACATATGTGTACAACATATGTTTTACCATATATACACACTGACACTGACACGTATGTATGTAACACACATTCAAACTGTATACATTTGAGTACATTTGAGCAATGGTAATATGCATAAATTTATCATTTTGTGATGAAACATCTTGTTGTTGATGAAGGAAGATATCATCAGCATCAACAGCAGCAGCAGCAACAGCGGCAGCAATAGCGATGACAGTGGCAATGGCAGTATCAGAAATGGTTGAAGGACAACGACAGAGATAATTAAGGCGAAAAGAATCGCAACATCCGATTACATTGTTATTAACATATTTTCGAAAAAAAGTGTGGCGATTTTATTGCATTTTTTTTCCATATGATGAGAGTTAATGATTGAAAGGTTTTTAAAATTAAATAAATTTTAAATACTGAATTTTTAAATTGGAAGTGGGAGTATTTTTTATCCGATCTTCCTCATTTTAGAATTATACCTCAGCTTAGAAGATAGACGGTTGCATATTGAATTTCAGTTCGATAACTCTTAAACTACGGCTGTACTCGCCAGGACTGACGGAAGAACACCTCCAAAAAAGGCAGTGTAGTTTTTTTTTGCGATTTTTTGTCATCCTGAAACCATTCGCTCCGTGAGTGCGCGTTGTGTGTGGTATGGTAATAATCTAACTGAGGCATCTCGTAAACCCTCACTCTATGTATGGTATTGTGTAACTCTCAAGTTTTTGCATTTAACCGATTTTTAAATGAAATTACTTACGTATTAATATTTGCCTGCTTAGTCAACGTTTGGATCATTTGATCTTTATATTATTTGATACGACCCAAAAGTGTAACATATAGAAGGATTTAGACCCTAAGTCTCTTTGAACCAAATTTGAGTCATGACATTTTAAGTCGTTTGAGCCATGTCCGTCTGTCTGTCTGTCTGCCTGTCAGGCTGGTACGCACGACAACTTTCGAAAGACGCAACCAAATATTTTGAAATTTTGCACGAGTTTATTTTTCCCCAAAACTACTTACGGTATTGCAAATGGGCCCGCCCCTTCTGGTACCTCCCATACAAATACACTATTTCGCCTACTTTAGAAATCGAGTAATAATATCAATACACCCAACGGGATCGGACCCAAATTCAGTATTTAGTAAAGCTATAACAGGATACAGTTTTCAAAACAAAAATTGCCAGTCTAGCCACGCCCCTTCTAGAACCTCCTATACAAATGTACCTTTCCGCCCACATTAGAGATAGAGTAATAATATCAATTTTTCATTTAGTAAAGCTATAGCAGGATACAATTTTGGAGAAAAAATTGATAGTCTAGCGATGCCCCTTATAGTACCTCCTATACAAATGTACCATGCAAATGTAGACACGCCCCTTCTTGTACCTCCTATACAAATGAACTGCTCCGCCTACTTTAGAAATGGAGTAATAATATCAATATAATAGAAAATTGTATGTTTAACTGAGTGTGAGGGTATTTGTATGTAATTCAGGTTGCCCGACTGAAACTTTCTTACTAGTTGTTTGTTGTTTTGATATCTAAGAACTTAAACTGCACTTGGAGGATAGAAATAGTCCGACATAGCTCATCTTTGAACTTAAACTCTTCTTGAAGGATAGAAAGTCGCATAACAAATTTTTGATCTATAGGACTGATGGACACCTTTAAATCGACTCCGAATTCGATATATATTTGTATATATAAATTGTCTACGGACCACGCCTACTTATGGCCAGAAGAAGAACAAACTGAATACACGCTTCGCTTTCTGCGTGCACGTGGTGTATGGTATTATAGTCTGACTACTGAGGTATCTTGTGTGGAAGTTAACATAAACCCGTACATAAATTTCAATCAGGAGAACTGACTGATGAATACCCTCACCCTATGAACGGTAATGTGTAACTCTCAAGTTTTTGAAATCTATATATAAAAAAGGCTTGGGTGACTGACTGATCACTCCCCAGCCGAAACGGCTAGAGCTAGAACCATTAAATTTAGAATGTAGGTTTCTTTTGAAGACGTAGGCGCGCACTCAGAAGGGATTTTTGGAAATTTGGACTGCAAGGGGGTAAAATGGGCGTGAAACCGCCCCATAGAACTGGAATTTTAAAATGGCTATATCTTTAAAACCATTATAGGTACGAAGTCGAGATTTGGTACGTATATCGGTCGTATAAGAAAAACTACTTTGTTTGTGGAATGTGGGCGGTGCCACACCCCTTTGAAAAAAATAGCTATATTGGCCAAATAAATGGACCGATTGCAATTGAATTTTCTATGTGTGATACCATCAATAGGGCCTCCATCATAGGCTACATGAAAATAAAATTAGGCCGCCCACACAAATTTTAATCTGTCATATCTCAAGAACCATTAGAGGTATGAAGATGAGATTTGCTTCATATGTAAATGGTACATGGGGGATTACGTCTCGCTGGGAAATGGGAGGTGCCAAGTCCCCTTTGGAAAATTTTTTATGTAGATCATATTAATATTGGGTGGTTGTTGTGGTTGTTCCGGGACCGGTCGCGGCATAGTGGTTAGAACACGCGACTACCATACAAGAGATCACAGGTTCAACTCCTGGCCGGAGTCATCTTAAGTCGTCGATAAACAAATAGATGCCGTTAGTTGTGAATCTAAGAAAAGAAAGCGTGTTAATTAACAACAACGCGAGAAGCTATCCCATACCTCATTCATGGGGTGAAAAGGGAAATTAATTTTTTTTTGTGGTTGTTCCCCTTTTCGAATAAACTTCAGCTAAGAATGGATTTTTCGAAATTCGTACTTTCAGGGGTAAAAACGACCAATAAGGGATAAAAGTTATACCACCTCCCAGACCAATTGGCTATTGTTATAATCGCAGAAATTGATATGGGCATGCTCACTATCAAATTAGATTGAAGGTTATTTAAAAATCCGATATTTCTGGGTAAAAAAATCGAAAGAGGAATAAAAATGTTACTATCGCACAGACCGCAAGGGTAGTAATATAATCATGATAATTAATATGGGCTTGGCCCCTATGGAATTAGACCGAGGCGAAGAGGGTTTTCGGAACTCTTACCTTTAAGGGGTAAAAAATGCTGAAAAGGGATGATACTGGTACTAAACGGCTAAAGCGCCCCATACACGAGTACTGCTGCAGCTCATGCCGATGAACCCCTTGTGTTTGTGTGTGATTGAAGGTTTCGATACACACATATCAATCATCACTTTTGCAATAGAAATACATCTGAATACTGCACTTTTTAAAAGTTTTTATCACTCATATTTTTTGAAAATAAGTTTCATAATGCCGGCAAAGACTGGTGCACCTCTATGCATTCTACAGCTAATCTTTTTTTTGTTATTTATTTTTTATGTTTTTTTTTCAAAACAATTTGTTATTTTCGTTGTTTACATTTTTATAATACAATTTTAAAAAATTTTACATATTAGACGGACAACAAATATAAAAAGTTCATCTGATTGATAGGTGTTCATTTTGAAAATCAAAACTGTTTTGATTTTCATACTGCATTGTCCGTGTGACAAATACATTCTCATGCTGAGTCAAATTCACGAATATTTATTTTTCAAACAATATATAATGTTCAATGTCAGGTCCCAAAAGGGGTAGGCTGATATAGTTTATATGATTTCCTGAGTCACACATATATAATGAATGAATAAAAGTTGTTTGAGAGGTACCAGAAGAAAGGGGGTGTGGCAAAAGTATCGCTTTTAAAGACACTTACATGGTCATATTGTCTTAAAACGTCCTAAAAGGAACTTGAAATCCAACTCGTCTCCTTTAATGCATTACAATTTTTTTCGTACCACATGATATACAAATCGTCAACCCTATGCGGAGGGTGTAACTGGATGGCTTATAATAATTTGTGGAAATTTGTATTTAGGGAACAGTTATTCAATTGAGGAACTGACCGTGGCAAGATAACTACAATACGCCATTACCATGTGGGTGAACTGGGTTCAAGCTTTGTTACGAAAAGACACGTTTTATTGGTCGCCGGCCTTCTCGATGTTGGAGACAGTAACCTCCTAGTAGTCTAGTCAATCGCTAAAAGCTCTTCCATATCTCATTAATTTAATAATAATAAATGTACTATTACATTAATAGCCAATGTGGGGGTTGAGAAATTCCATGTCAGGGTTAAAGTACTATGTCAGTATAGTAAAACCACCAAAGGGTGGTGTTGGTTGGGCGTTCTTGGGCAACTCTTTTTTTATTTTTTTTATTTATGCTTATGCAGTCGAAGATCGGTATAACGATAGGTATATGTGGGGAATTGAGTATAATTTGAGTATATCTGATCCTTATTCACCTGGGAATAACCAGAATCTCTCTTTGGAGGTCTCCAAGCAGCTCACAACGTTCGAGAGATCACAAATTCCCCAAGCAATGACACTGAACTTCCGTTCAGTGGTAGCAAATGTGAGAAGGCGCAATGTTGCGCAACATAAATAGCATGATAGCCACCGAAGAAATGAGAGAGCCTTGATATCGAAAGTTACAGGGATAGAGGTGAAGGCCGAAAATTCTACCAAAAGGTAATAAGCAAAGGTTTTGGAGCAGGGATTTGCAAATGTAAGGACAGAGACGGATATAAGGTCACGGACACTCAGAGTATGCTGCAAATATGAAGGGAACCTTTTCGTTCTGTTCTCGTTCCCAAAGGCAGCATAAACGACGAAATCACGCCAATCATCGACGAGGGAGTACATTGTCCACCACCGAGCTAAAATGAGATCAGCCTGTTATTGCACGGCTTAAAAATAATAATGTTGCGGAAGCCGATGCATGCAACACCTCATAAACACGGTTTGGCTCAGAGACTACATGCCCGATGATTGGAATCCGAGCGTTTTATTTGCAGTGCTCCAGTGTTTGCACCAACTATCGCGGGATCAGTCTTTTACCCATCACATTCAAGGTTCTGTCTAGTGTGTTATGTAAAAGACTAAAGCCCATTCTGGCGAACCAGATTATCAGTGTGACTTTAGACCTGGCAAATCCACGTCCGACCAGATATTCACACTATGACAAATCCTGGAGAAGACCCAAGAAATGCAGATCAACACCTATCATCTGTTCATCGACCACAAAGCTGCATTTGACTGTCCGATAAGACAATATGTTAGATGCTATGGCTGAGTTTGGTATCCCAGCGAAACTAACACGACTTTTCGGGTTGACACTGACTTACACGAAGTCTTCAGTGAAAATTGATAAGCTAGGCTTTAGACAAGGAGATGGTCTGTCTAGCGACCTCTTTAACATCGTATAGGACATGATCATGGTGAGGGCTGCAATAAATAGCAATGGGAGTATCTTAAATTAAAGTGACATGCTGTTCGCGAATGGGACCGGCCGTGGCATAGTGGTTAGAACACGCGACTACCATGCGGGAGATCGCAGGTTTAAACCTAGCTCCAGTCATCTTAAAAGAAAAAAAATAAATAAAATTTTCTTTCATTGTCGGCTCCCCTCGAATGTTGTTGACAGCAACTTCGCAGTATTAAGCGTCGATTCAATCGTCGTGTCTAGTAAGAGCTTCTCAAACAGTGACGTTCGCATTCGTCGATAAACAAGTAGGTGCCGTTAGTTGTGAATGTAAAAATAGAACGCGTGTTAATTCTCAACAACGCGAGAAGCTATCCCATACCTCATTCATGGGGTGCAAAGGGAAATATAGTTTTTTTTTGTTCGCGAATGCCGATGACATACATATTGTTGGCCGTGGATTGCGAGATGTTACTGCGACCTTTATTAACATTTAAAAGCAGTCGGCGGAAGTGGGTCTGGTGATAAATGAGGACACAACCAAGATTTTCGTTTCAACGAACAAAGAGTCCACTCATCTCGTTCTTGGCTCCGCCATAAACAAAAATAATAATGTCAGCCTGGAAATCAAAAAACGAGTATTGATGGCAAACCGCTGCTACTAAGCGCTCAGCAAGCGATTTCATGACAAAGCGTTTTCTCGAAGAACAAATATCCAACTCTACCAGACTTTGATCCTGCCTGCTTTCTGTTACAGCGCAGAATCCTGGGTAATGACACAAGCGGATCAATCTATTCTGGGAGTCTTCGAAAGAAAAATACTTCGCAAACTATTTGGACCCATAATCGTAAACGGCGAGTATACTCTTCGAATGAATCACTAGCTGTACAACGATATCGACGTAGTCAAGCGCGTTGCGACCACCAATGTGTCATAGTCACCGTAGTATCACGGAATTTTTGGCCAAGACAGATAACTTTTAGAGTTGGATAGGAAGGCCGTCAGAAGACATTATCACAGGACACTGTGATGTTAGGGCCTTTACATCGAACTGAGAGAAAACACAAGAGGAGTACTAAAGGCATTGTGATGATGAGGAGGAAATTGAGGCAATTGAGCATTTGTTCTTCGTAGAAGAAGAATGCAATTCAAGGTTATGGAGAAATTGCCAGATGTAAAACGTTATATCCCAAGTTTAGTCATCCGGCAACACCATAACCTCAAAGTACTAGTGATTCCGTATCAGCATAACGTAATTTTTTTTGTGCAAAAATGTCAAGTTTTGTGCCGAATAAGCATCATTTGCGGGAACTTTTGATTTACTACTTTAATTTGAAAAAATCTGCAGCTGAGGCGCATCGATTGCTTCTAGAAGCATATGGTGAAGCTGCTTTAAGTGAGAGAAGTTGTCAGGAATGGTTTCAAAAGTTTAAGAACGGTGAGTTTGACGTGCAGGACAAAGAACGCAGTGGAAGGCCAAAAGTGTACGATGACATGGAATTAGAAGTATTATTGGAGGAAGATTCGTCCCAAACGCAAAAAGAACTTGCACTTACATTACAAGTGACTCAACAAGCAATTTCACATCGTTTAAAATCGTTGGGAATGATTCAAAAACAAGGAAATTGGGTTCCATATGAACTAAAGCCGAGAGACGTTGAACGCCGATTATGCATGAGTGAAATGCTGCTTGCCAGGAAAAAAAAGAGTTTTTTGCATCGTATAGTCACTGGTGACGAAAAATGGATTCACCACGATAAGAAGAGAAAGTCATGGGTTAAGCCCGGCGAACCATCAACAACGACAGCTAAGCCGAATATTCATGGAAAAAAACTCATGCTGTGTATTTGGTGGGATCAGCTTGGTGTCGTGTATTATAAATTGCTCAAACCAAGCGAAACCATTACTGGAGCTCTCTACCGAACACAATTGATGAGATTGAGTCGGGCACTTAAGGAAAAACGCGCCCATTACTACTCCAGACACGACAAAATTATTCTTTTACACGATAATGCTCGTCCACATGTTGCGGCGCCGTTAAAAACATACTTGGAAACACTCAACTGGGAAGTTTTACCCCACCCGCCGTATTCACCAGACTTGGCACCTTCTAATTATCACCTGTTCCGGTCGATGGTACATGGTCTGTCTGAGCAGCGCTTCACATCAAAAATTGGGTAGATTTGTGGATAGCGTCAAAAGATGAAGAGTTTTTTCGACGGGGTATCCGAATGTTGCCAGAAAGATGGGGAAAAGTAGTGGCAATAATGGAAAATACTTTGAATAAAACGTAATGTACTGTTCCTTCACAAAAAAATCCTAATTTTTTATAAAAAACCGCGGAGACTTATTTGTACACCTAATATGTACCCTAAAAGTTGCCCTAACTTAGAATTGCATGTCAAGTTGTTTCTTAAAAATTTTATAACTTTTCGACTAAAGCCCTTTCTTTTATACCGTTATTGTTAGTCTATAAAAATGTTTAAAAAATGCCTTAACTTTCCCTGTGCAGCCATTTGTATAATTTCCTGTTTGTTTCTTGCCTTTTTTATTTTACTTAATATCACTCGATGTGTAACGATTTTATTGTTGTTTCGTAAATTGTGAAAAACACTTGTTATAATTTTCCACTTTGTTAGTTATAGTTTGCATAAATTTTTAAAGGAGACGTTGTTCGCTGCACTCAACGCTCCAGCGACCACCAAGAATCCCTTGAAAATATCAAGTGCAAATTGCTAACGATACTAATGGGTGTCTGTCAGAACTGAGTGAAAAAAAAAGTTCTTAAGTAGTTTTATTTTATTTTCGGATCACATAAAAACCAGAAAGGGAAAAGTTATGCAATATTACTGCTGGAGCTCTGCATTTCACATTTGTGTGTGTTCCGCTCTCTCTCTCTCTCTTCCATTGCTACTTGCTAATGCATGAAAAAGGAGAGGGTCATATTAAGGGAATTACAGATGAAAACTTAACAAAGCCATAGAACAATTGCAGTGCTCAAAATGGTTTTTAATGCAAAGGATTGTAATTACAAGCTGCATCAGGTGTACACAGGTTAGGGTGAGTTGAGAAGGTGAATGGCAACGACGACACAAGTCTTTGACATGTACGAAAGGCTTTTGTGATGAAAAGTAAATGAGATAGTTTTTTATCATATTTACAAGAGTTGGTAGATAGCAGAAATTGAATGATTATCTGATTATGCAGCACAAAAAGAGTGGCACAGTTCGTTTTGTAAAGAAAGACAGCAATTTTTAATCAAAGTTTTTTTTTGTGATGTTTCCTTTGGTATTTTTACTAAAAACTTTAATATACAATAACAAAGTTCGACTGTTTTTGTAATCGAAGGATCTTAATATAGCAAACAACATATTAAAAATACTGATATGTTTTGCTATTGCTCATAGTATTCAATGACCATTTAAAAATAATAACAGTATATTTTCTTCAATACGTATTGCGGGACAATTTGTAACAGACTTTATAATATATGGCCCAAAGCAAAACAAAGAAAACCCGTTTCATGCAATTTTCACATATTTTATAAAACAAATATTTGTTTTTTTTTGTTAAAAGTCAGCAGAAGCTACAAACCGAAGGACCGAAAACCGTGGCATAAAACACAATTGGAAAATATGAAAAATGTTGACTGCGTTAGTCTTGTCTGTTTTTTGTTTTTGTTATCTAGGTGGCAAACAAGACACACAATCAAACACACACACACAAATGCTCAAGCTCACACTAAAATAGCCACAAAAAGTGTCGCATAAAGCAGCCACAATCGACTGCCGGAGCCACACGAAAACAAAAATATACAGAAAGGACACAGAGACAGTTAAAATATATAAAAAAAATAACATAGCACCAGCCAAAAACTGCAGCGACACCATAATTTTTGGTCCTTTTTTAATACACAATACAAATATTTATGCATACCTATACATTTGAGTGTGAGTGTGTGTGTGTGCGTACCAACTAGACCATGCAGTCGTTTGTATGGATGTGTTTATATATTATGTCCTGCTTGGCGATGCGCCTGGCAGTGAAGCGTGCGCGACGACAACTTTGGAATACAATGGGTTTTCTACATGTTAAAAGTGACACGGTTTGTGACGTATTAATGTACGAGTAGTATTGTCATAGCACTAGTACATTGTTGAGGGGAATTTGTAGGGGATATCGAAAATAATACAAAAGTTATTCAACTGCATGTCGGTATTAAACATGTGAACTCTTCGAAGCTGAATGTTTTTTCTCTGCGTATTAACGTTTAATTTTGGCATGAGTTTGTCTTTCTGTTCCAATTCATTGTTTCACCATATATTTTAGTTTTTTTTTCGTATCATATATTAAAGATTTTTTTAATGTATTGCAGTGAAAAAGTGTATGACAAAATAAAAAAAAACAAGCACACTCGCCCAGTTGCTTGTCAATTGGCTGTGGAGTATTGCGGTAAACATTTAAACATTTTTTTTTTGTTCACTTATGTTCATATCAAGATTTAAAGCTCAAAAAATAAATATCGCATTTTTTTGTGGATACTAGGGTGATCAATTATTCGGGTTTTTGCGAAAACCGGTTTTCGAATTATTCGAAAAATGGAATTTAAAAAAAACCGGTTGCTTTTTTTGAAATTCACAAAAAACCGGATAATCCGGTTTTCAAATGTATGCTAAATAACAAATTAAAACACAATTTTTGACAAAAAATTTCATTGAAAAATAACAGAAAATAATTCAAATATACTTAAAAAAAGTAAACTTTTAGTTTAATTATAATTACAATGCAGAACATTACTGAGATCAGTTTGGTATTTTAACAAAGACAAACAAAACATAACAATTCATTTGTAAATACTTGATTATATAAAAATATATTTAATTTAATCTTTAGTTTTCCCTAACATTTAAGAAATAAGATACAATTTAAGTGCTTGGGTGTATAACTATTTTGTTCTTTGATTTTTATAAAACTTGCCATTAAAAATGCCCTCTCACTGAATGTACCAGTTGGACTTATTGTGTACAAGGCATTTAATAATCTGTCAAGGTTTACAGTCCTTTTGCCGCTCTTATTCATATATAAAAAATCTTCCAAAAGAAAATTTTTGGTAGAGTTTTTAATGGTAGTTTTAAGATTTTGAACATTTTTTATAGCTTTATTTTGTTCTGTTTCTATAGTATCTTCAGTGGCATCAACGATCATTTCGCCATTTAAATCTGTAAACGAATTTTGTTTTTCAGTAAATAATCGTGAATACAAAATGGACGCCAACTATTTTGTTTCATTTTTACTTGATTTTTTTAAAAATGCGTCACTAATTGGGAGTTTACTCGTACTTAAATACAAAATGAGAGTATTCAGGGTTTGAATACGTCTTTCTGATATACGTCTTTTTAAAATATCATATAAATTTACTGATAATTGGTTTTGAACGTTTTGCTTTCGGGATCAAGTGTTCGCACAGTAACATTTATGTATTTTATGTAAGATATATCCGACCATTCATCGACCACAATAGAGATGCGCTGGTTTTTCTGCTTTAAGTAAATCAATTTTTTCTTTAACTTATCTGTTATATATAGATAGAAATCATATATTTTCTCCCATATTGTAGTCTCAGAAGCCGGCAGAAGCTGGAAAAAACATGTACGAGTACACATTTAATACAATTATGAATGAATTTAAATAAAAAGGATCAAACGCCAAAAAACCGAGATTCGACAAAAAAAAAACCGGATTATTCGATATTCGAAAAACAGGGATTTAAAAAAAACCGACGGTTTTTATGAGTGAAAAAAACCGAGTAGCCGGTTTCTGAAAACCGAACTGATCACCCTAGTGGATACACTTCAAGGCTTTGACACTTTTGTATTGTTTGTCTCGCTTTATGTGAAAATCAAGTTTTTTTTGTTGGGGAAAATACCTATCAAACGCTATTTAGTATCAAGAATAAAAAATAAATACTGTGTCATTGTAAATACCATAACGATTGCCATCATTAATGTTGTGAGAAATGGACGTATAAAAGTACCATAGGGGGTATGAGTAATATAAATTTATATAATGTAGATATCACTCATACGTTTATTAAGGTGTTTTTTTGTGTATTACTTATTGAAATTTATATATTTTAATAAATAAATTCCTTAGAGGAAGTTTACTAATTTCGTCGACTTAGTATTTTGCAATGACTATACCAAAATCTGCTGATGAGGATTCGTGGCTGTACCGACTGCCTGAAATTATGAGAATATCATTCTGCTTTTAAACTTCTTTCAAAAACACTGGTCCAGAGCTTGAAATAAATTCTAAATCAATCTTAATATTTTTGTTTAAATTAATATAGTTACAAAGTAAAAAAGTAAAAAGTTAATATATAAAGGACTAGCTGACCTGGCAAACGTTGTTCTGCCATACAACTTTGGACCCGGCAAACTTCGTCTCGCTCCTAAGGTAACGATTCATATAATAGTAAAACACAGATAGTTCAACTTTACTTTTACACAGATTTACTTGAATTTAATCGAAATCTGTGAAGAGCGATCTGTTATACAATGTTTTTTTCGATTTGTTTCCGGCGTAAAAACAAACAATGAAGACTGTTTGCCAACACCCAAACAGACAACGCACAGCTGACCGTGTGAAAAGCAAGAAAACTCGAGGTCGATTCCACAAATTTCCAACGATTGGCCTTACGATTTATTGATTGTTATCGTAAATACCAATCGAATGGGAAGTTGAATTCGCTTGAATTGGAAAGGAAGATCGGTTGGAATAATAAAAATTAGAGGGATAGAGCTTCATCTCCTTTGAATTTGCCCTTGATGATCGTCGCTTTAATTACAATTTCGATCCCACCTTCAGCTGCAAATTATGCGTCGAAGTTTCTGGCACATCTGGAGAGCTCAAAAATTCTGTCGAATAGTTGGTCGCCTCATTCTCGTTAAATCATCTCGAAAATTATTCATCATTCGGTCATCTGGCTCCAAAGCTCGTTTATGCGCCATCGTGCATTCATTCAAAATAATGATTTAGCATTCTCGCAACAATTTCGCTATACGTTGGCTTGTCAACCGTGAGAAGAAAGCGGAATACGCAGTTCGACCGCCTTTCAACGATATGGAAGCAATACCAGAGGATGCAACAACTAACTAACTAACAACTAAGCGATCTTAACCGAATTGTTCCCAGAATCAAAGAAATAACGAGTGTCTTGCCTGTCCCACCGGGATCACAACCTTCATCAGCGAAAGGTACACGTTCGTTTGCTCGGCATTTAAGGGCGGCACATTTGTTTGGACTCTTTTAGTCAGCTCAACTCGATCAAAGTCTTGCAATTCGCATTTGAATGCATCATGCATCGAACGATTTGGTGCTGGTATTCCCAATTTCGACAGTAGACTGCCGCACATTAGCACGCATATGTCTTTGATCAGAAGATAATTTCAAGATCGGAATTGGATGTTGTCGTGCGAACTCTGTGGAAATGTCGTCAGCCATCTCGTCCTTTTATTTGTCCCACAATGCGCTCGGGTTCGGCAAATGCAACGTGGCTATGATGATCGCAAACAATGTACGAATTTGATTCGCTGGAGCAGAAACAGTTGTTGGCGAGATTCTCGAAGTATGGCGACTGATTGAAACTAATAAAATTGAGACGCTCCGTTTCGACATTGACGTTCATGTCAACGCAGTACTGTTAAAATAAACGGCGATATCTTAACAGATGATTGTCAACATCTTGCGAGCTAAACATTTTATTCGTCTCCTTTCCTGAAATACGAATTCGAACTTAAAGGGATAATCAAAAAGAACTGATGACTTGTAAACAAACCTTTGACCATCTTTAAATTGAGGTGATAGCCATCCTTTCCACCACAGAACATCAACGGGTATTGAAGTTTATCATATGACTGATGAGTCTCGTACACGTGCCTAACTTGTCCACCATACCAAAGCTTGAGAACAATATGGCGTGATTCCACATTCTCGCCCACCAATCACCACATCGACTTCATTTATAGTGGGACCATTGAATTGTCTTACATGGCATCCAGAGGGTCTTTTGTCTGCTCTGATAATGATTTTGTGGACGTCATAATGTATTGTATTCAATGCGGTTTTGAACAATCGGACCAATAAATTATGCTCATGCAGAAGATTTTGAAATTGTTCGACCATTTCGCGTTTATTCTTTAAACATAATAAATTTTACAATATTCCGAAATTTTTCAAGCATCATAACGAATTTTCCATCTTTACGTCATCTAGAATCATCAAATCAATCGATTCAATGAAAAATTTCGTCGAAAAAATCCAAAATTTTCGGTACCCCTTTTAATCCCATAAGAAGCATACCCATATACAATTATAGCTTAAGCCGTTTGGTCTGGGCGATGGTACCAGTTTTATCCCTATTCGGCTATTTTACCCCTGTTTAGTGTTCGAATTTCTAAAAACCACATTTAGCAGTTCTCTAATTCTATAGGAAGCAATTCTATATACATTTTCGTAACTATACTTTTAGGTACTTGGCCTGGTTGATATCATCAGTTTTATCCCTTTTTCAGTATTTTTATAACCTAAGAATGAATTTGAAAAATTATTTCACATCGCACAACTAAAATATTCACCTCAATTTTTGAGAATATATCTTTTGTCATTTATTACCAGTTTTATCCCTTTTCAGTCCTTTTAACCCCTAAAAGGTAAGAATTTCGAAAACCCTCCTTGCTTCGTTCTAATTCCATAGGGAGCAAGCCTATATAAATTATCATGATTACATTATCAGCCGTTTGGTTTGGGCGATAGTAAAATTTTTATCCCTTTTCCAATTTTTTACTCAGAAACATCGGATTTCATAAAAAAAAATACTTCAATTTGATAGTAAGCATTTCCATATCAATTTTCGCGATTATACCATTAGCCGATTTGCTTGGGTGATGGTATAACTTTTATTACTTATTGGTAATTTATACCCCATAAAAGTACGAGTTTCCAAAAATCCGTTCTTAGCTGACGTTTACTCAAAAAGGGAAACAAACATCCCAAATTTCTTCATCCTATCTATAGACAGTAGACTATTTTAAATATATTGATCATAATAATGTTATTACAATCGTTCTATAACTATGACTGACATAACAATTTTTTCAAAAGGGGCGTGGCACTGCCCATTTCCCAGCGAGACGTAATCCCCCATGTACCATTTACATGTGTAGGAAATCTCATCTTCGTACCTAACGATTGTAATTTTGGGTCTGTGTGGGCGGTATCACGCCGCTTTGTTTACTTATGTTTTCTTGTAGCCTATGGCAGAGGCCCTACGGACAGTACTACACAGTAAAAATTCAATCGACAATCGGTCCATTTATTTCGCCTAGATAACGATTTTTCCGAAAGGGGCGTGGCACCGCCCATTTTCCAGCGAGACGTAATTCTCTTTGTATCGGTAACACATGTAGCAAATCTCATCTTCATGCCTGCAATGGCTCGTGAGATATGACCGATTGAAATTTCTGTTTGTGTGGGCGGTGCCACGCCCTTTGTCTGATTATGTTTTTATGTAGCCTATGCTAAAGGACCTATGAACAGTATTGCACATAGAAAATTCAATGCAATCGGTCCATTTATTGGGCCAATATAACTATTTTTAAAAATGGGGTGTGGCACCGCCCAGTTTCCACAAAGTATTTTTACGTACCAAATCTCGACTTTGTACATATAATGATTTAAAAGATACAGCCATTTCAAAATTCGAGTTATATGGGGCGGTGCCACGCCCATTTTACCCCCCTGCAGTCCGAATTTCCAAAATATCCCTTCTTAATGCGCGCCTACGTCATAAAAGAAACCTACATGCCAAATTTCACGGTTCTAGCTTTAGCCGTTTGGGCTGGGGAGTGATCAGTCAGTCACCCAAGCCTTTTATATATATAGATATATATATTGAATCTCTTTAGAATTAAACTATAGTTTTACCATGCCACCCACATCTGACCTCTTAACGAAATCTAAATGAATTTCTTCTTCATATGCCAATTAATACTTGGGTGCGAAGTTTTCTGTCTCTGGGGATAGCAAATATTTTGGCATGTCCCTTCCACCTACTGAACGAAAATAAAAATACTAATTAATCTGCAATTTCTGATTGTAGTATTTGTTGGTACACCCTGTTTAACTCTACGAGCTTTCGACTTACTATCTCTAAACTCCAAAAACAACTGATGACCACACTTCTAGATCACATACCAACACTTGCTATAGTTGGGGGGACTGGAAGTGAAGATGTCGCCGAAGGGGATAGTGTGTCTGACCGTGTTAGATGCTTTTGACCGGTCTAGTGCAACTAAGGTAATGAACTCAAATGGTCTATTTTGATTGAATCCATGGCTTATATGTCTTTATGGCGGTTGAAGCTGTGGTGATGCAGCGTTGCTTTCGGAACCCGTGTTGATGTGCTGCTGCTTAAAAGTACCGTGTAAGGCCGAAGCCACATATGAAATACTGTTACAGTGGCCACGCAATGAGCCGCATTTCTAAGCGGCTAAGAGCGCCATTTCATGTGTTTTAATTTGTTGCCGCTTACCTCTCTGCCACTCAGTATGTGGCCTCGGTCTTAGGTTGGAAAGGAAAAGTGCCTCACATATCATAACAACCGAGGACATAAGGAAAATCTGTTCTAGTGTTTTATAACCGGGACCACTGTGACCAATTTCCAGACTTATGATATGAGTGGTCACAGACAGATACTTCACTCTCGGCACATTGAGATTTTATCAGGGCCAAACGCTTTTGATGGGTTTGCGTTTCTGACGGCATCTGCAACTATGCTCGCTGAAATGACTGATAACATGCCTATGACTGGAAGCTTGTGAACTTTCCTCACAATGCTTCCTTTCGCCTTATCTCTTCCGGAGTGCTTTATAAATTCTCGGCTAAAATAGTCCGCGCAATATGGTTCTGTGGGTGTAATATGTTTCTGTCACCGACAGTTTTATTGCGACACTATCATCCCTACTCGTTGGGTGCGAAAGAGCTCTCACTATTGATCACAGTTTGTTAGTCTCTTAGCTGCTGGAAATCCAACAATTTGACGCACTTTGTTGGGCACGGCACTTACCTACGGTACCTTCTATAAAAATAAGTCAATTTCGCAAAAATTAATATTTTTTCAATTATGTCTTAGAATTAACATTGAAAATAGTTAGTTTTAACATTTAGTATTAAGAGATGAAACTTAAAACACCAGAAGGTCTTAAGACAGGCAGATTGTTTTATTTTACTTGAAAACTTTAGCTAAGTAACATTACGCCTGTATTATAAGTATGGGATCCTTTCGCCCTTGCATACAAATATTCATCGTGCCAATACTTATCTCATACATCTGAAAAATCATTCACACTATAGCTATAATTTTTGTTATAATAAAGTCTAAATGGCATTTATTGTGCAGTGCTTTTATGTGGTTTTAACGCCAGAACACTAACAACATCCATAGAATTTTTAATGTTTTTTTTTTGTTTGTATCATTTTACCCCCATAAGAGATTTATAAACACTTCATCATTGTGACAGTTAAGAAAATGGATTCAATGACAATTTTCATCATGTAAATATATCTATCTTCCTTCGCACTCTTCTCTCCTCGTTTCTTTCTGTCTCTCTCTCTTTCTCTCTCTCTGTGTTTTGGTTCCCCAATGCATTAACTTGGCCTTTTGCTTAGTGGCCTTTCTATGCAAACATAACACTTTGGAGCCAATCCAAGTTTGTTGCTTTTGTTTTTGGCCTAAAAACTTAAACTAATGTATGTGATTAGACGACAAGATAGAAAACAGATAAATCCTTTTTGCGATACTAAAGGGAATGATGCAATGTTGTATATATGTGTATAAGTGTGTATGCTGTTAGTGTATAAGTTTGTATATATGATATATGTGTGATTACAACATCTTAACGCGAAAGGAAATAGAATATGGAATGTTGGTTGAGTAATAAAACCATTATCATTATTTAAAAGTTGTTTTTTTCTCTTCTGTTGTAACAGTATTGGTATTGTTTTCCAAACTATAATCCCTTTTACCACAAATGAGCTAAGTGTATTTAATGCATCTTTTTGTCTTAACGAGGTCAACAAATGCGCTATAGAAAATAAGAAGAATAGAGGAAGTATAGGGAAAGAATTAGAGGCTGTGTTGAAAATATACTATAGAATTGCAGTAGAAATTATTAGAAAATCAGAAATCGTAGATAATGTTTAAAAACAATAAAAACAACTTAATTTTCTATTTACACCCCATGGAAGAGGTAAGGTTTTAGGTTTCACATGTAAGATATCCA
The DNA here is from genome assembly GCA_964034835.1 of Muscina levida. Lineage (NCBI taxonomy): Eukaryota > Metazoa > Arthropoda > Insecta > Diptera > Muscidae > Muscina > Muscina levida. Next base: position 91,339,786 of record OZ035882.1, on the reverse strand, counting down.
TGTGTAGTCAAGGCTTTTTCTGCTGGGCCAACTTAGACTAATAAACTTAATTAGCACAAAAATTTAAGGTATTTTCATAAGTTAGCTGGTGTGATGTCGATTACACAATACAACATTTTTCAGCTCATAGATTTGGGACTCAATTCTGAGAATTGCATGTGAAAGTAGTCCCAAAAATAAGAATTTCTGCATCATTCATTTTGTCAAGTTGGCTGCATTAGTAATTTAATAACTTAATAAAAACTTAATTTCCCTTTGCACCCCATGAATAAGGTATGGGATAGCTTCTCGCGTTGTTGTGAATTAACACGCTTTCTATTTTTAGATTCACAACTAACGGCACCTACTTGTTTATCGACGAATGCGAACATCACTGTTTGAGAAGCTCTTACTAGACACGCCGATTGACTCGACACTTATACTGCGAAGTTGCTGTCAACAACATTCGATGGGAGCCGACAATGAAAGTACAATTTTTTTAAGATGACTGGAGCCAGGTTTGTTCCTGCGATCTCCCGCATGGTAGTCGCGTGTTTTAACCACTATGCCACGGCTGGTCCGTGTAATTTAATGATCATACGAATTTTTTTGCTCAAGGTGGATTTTAAGTGATTTTTCTATATTCTAAAAAATCAAAAATGCCCATTTTTACCATTAACCTATAGGTTTAAGGATATGAGCTCAGTTTATGACCTTATTTTGTGATAAGTGCAGTTAGTGTTGCCTTTATAAAGACAAAAACGTGATATCGTTTCTTTTGTAGAAAAAAAACTAAGATATACTGGCCTTTATACACACGAATCAAAAATGAAATATGTCCTAGGCTGTGCGAGATTGTCATTGCAACTCGTTATAGATTTTTTATGCTGCGACAGATTCCTTCCTTACACTTACTTTCGCATATACTGACTTACGCATGAGTAATAAATAAAACTCCACATAACTCATACGCTCTGACATGCGTAAACTTCATATTGTTACATAACACAGTACAACATTTCAGCTCATTGATTTGGGACTCAATTCTGAGAACTGAACTTGAAAGTAGCCCCAAAAAGAAGAATTTCTGCATCATTCGTTTTGGTAAGTTACATGCCACAATAATTTCATGTCGATAAGTATCGTCTAGGGGAATTTGTCACGTTTTAGGCTATATCAAGAACCACTAGACCGATTTAGCTGAAACAAATTTAAAAAAATTAAGAGTTACAAAGAATTAAGAATTAATCTGTTCGTATAACGTTTCCCTACATAAGAAACAGTTTCACTTTTCCATTCATCAAATGATTTTGAACTGGGTTTATTTTGCAGCAGTTACAATAAAACTGTTGTACTCCATGGCGTATGATTTATGTGGAATATGATAATGATACGCCACCATATAACAATATTACAAGTGCCTAAAACGTGACAAATTCCCCTTTACCACACTTACTAACTTCAAATCGATATTAAATTATTATGGTATGTAACTTGGCAAAACGAATAATGCAGAAGTTCTTATTTTTGGGGCTACTTTCACGCCAAGGAAGCTAGACATCACATGGGTACATACCACCGAGATAGCCAATGCCTACTCCGACCAAATCGCTCAATTACTTCGAACCAACCCCCCTAATTCTGATGTTGCCGACACTCAATGACAGCATATTGTGATTTCTATGATTACTGCCGTAACGACCATACTGGATTATGAAAAACCGCGCTCAGACAAGCCCTGGTACGATGATGAATGCCGCGTAATGTTTGTGAAAAAGGATGCTGCATACAGCGCAAAACTGCAGCCAATGGCAACACGTGCAGTGACGGAGCCTTATCATGAGAAGAGGAGGAAGATGACACGCATTTGTAGGTGGAAAAATCGTCTATGGAAGAAAAGAGAGAGCTAGGATATCGAAAATTACAAGGATAGAGGTGAAGCACAAAAGTTCTACCAAAAGGTAAAAAGCAAAGGTTTTGGACCGGTTATCCCCACCTGTAAGGACGGAGGCGGAAATCTGCTAACGGACACGCAGAGTTTGTTGCAAATATGGAGGAAACACATTCGTACCTTGGTCCTTCCCAAAAGCAGCATACCAATTATCGACGATGGAGTAGACTGTCAACCGCCGAGCCAAAACAAGATCAGCACGGCAATTTCTCGGCTCAAAAACAATAAAGCTGCGGCAGACTACCGGCAGAGCTTTTTAAAGCCAGTGGAGATGAGCTAGCAACATTCATGCACTAGCTCATAAACACGATTTGGCTCAAGGAATGCATCCCCGATAATTGGAGTCTGAGTGTTCTATGTCCTGTGCTTAAGAAAGGCGATCCAAGTGTGTGTACCAATTACACAATACGGGATCAGCCTTTTACCTATGGCATACAAGGTCCTGTCTAGTGTGTTATGTTAATGACTAAAGCCCATTCTAGCGAACCTGATTGGAACTTAACAGTGTGACCTTACATCTGGTGAATCCACGACCTACCAGATATTTACACAACTGGAAAATACCCAAGAAATGCATATCGATACCTAACATTTGTTTATCGACTACAAAGCTGCATTCGACAGTCCCATCAGTGTTGCTTTAGACCTAGTAAATCCACGATCGATCAGTTATTCACTCTACGACAAATTCAGGGGAAGACCCATGAAATGCAGATCGACACATATCATCTGTTCATGGACTACAAAGCTGCATTCGACAGTTCGATACGAAAGAAACTATAAGATGCTATGGCTGAGTTTGGTATACCCGCGAAGTTGATACGATCATCATAATGAAGATGATCATGCGGATGGCAGCAGTTAATACGACTGACACCATCTTTAATAAAAGCCACATGCTGCTCGCGTATGCAGATGGTATAGATATTATTGGCAGAGGACTGCGGGATGTTATAGCGACCTTTTTGAGCATTGAGAAGCAATCGGCAGAAGTGGATCTGGTGATTATCGCGTATGCAGATGGTATAGATATTATTGGCAGAGGACTGCGGGATGTTATAGCGACCTTTTTGAGCATTGAGAAGCAATCGGATGGCAGCAGTTAATACGACTGACACCATCTTTAATAAAAGCCACATGCTGCTCGCGTATGCAGATGGTATAGATATTATTGGCAGAGGACTGCGGGATGTTATAGCGACCTTTTTGAGCATTGAGAAGCAATCGGCAGAAGTGGATCTGGTGATTATTGAGGACAAAACCAAGTTACTTGTTTAAACGAACAAAAAAAAACTACTCGTTTGGGACGTTGTGTGAACGTTGAAAACTAAACCTTTGAAGTGGTAGATAATTTTTTTTCCTTCTGCTCCGAATTATCTAGATACACTTCTAGATACTTCTAAATACATTTCTGTTGTTGCTGCCATTAAATAAAGAAAGAAGACATGTCTATCATCTTTATCTGTATTAGATCAATGAAATGGCAACGGGACCTAATCTAGGACCCATGTAAAACTTTTCTGATAAGTTATGAATATGAACGGGTTACTGGAAGCGTTTTGCATTCAAGTGAGTCAAAGTATTCTATTTTGCGACATTCACTTAATTAGCTGGCTCAATGCTACGGTTTTTTTTTGGGTAACGTCCGTCGTACGTTCTTCTCCTACTAGACATGCCGTTTGACTCGATACTTATACTGCGAAATTGCTGTCAACAACTTTAAGGGGGCCGGCAAAGAATGAAAAATGTAGATGACTGGTGCCGGTTATCGAATCATAAATTTCCTGCATGGTAGTCGCGTGTTCTAACCACTATGCCACCGACGGTCTCCCAGCTTTTAAATACATCGTTGAAATCTGTTGGTAATATTAATTAAACATATATTAAACCCTTATGGCAGAAGTTGCTAATTCCTGTTTTGAAATCATATATGTAGCAAACGAGAATATCTTCCATATTTCGTGTTGGTAATAGAAAAGTTAAAAACTGTTCTCCCAAATTAAAAAAAAAAACTAATGTCACACTTTCATCAAAATATAAGTTCCTTCATTGCTGCATAGTTGTAGTGTTATTATTAGTAACATCATTGGGCTGTCAAAAACTGTAACATTTCCTATGACTACTTTCATTAGAATTTCTCTGTCGTACACTTGATACTCTTTGGCCTTTGCCAAAACTTACCTAAAATGTACACCCCATTCCCTTATGCCTGTCAATAGCGCCACTATTCACTTACTGCCGCCGTCAGTACAATACAATACAAACGTAAAAATATTCAACACAATTGTTGAATGTTAACCAAAAAAAAAAAAAACAAGAAAAACGCTATTACAGCAAACACAATGTTGCCAAATACGATAAGAATAGCAGTCGAAAATCCAGCACAAAAGAAAAAGAAATTGTGAAAATGTTAATAATTTTTATGACTTTTGCCAAAACATTGACTTTGACTATACATGAAGGCAAAACTTTACTCCTAAAGAAAATAAATGTGTGTAAGTATAACTTAAAGTGGGAGCAAGAGAGCATATGTATCGGTGAGATTGCATGTTCATATAATATGAGTTTCCTTCACCTTAGATTACCCATACACCAAACAGGCAATGGAGAAAAACATGACATTAATATAAAAAACAATAACTTTATTAGTTAATGGTATGGTAAGAGGAGAAGGAGGAGGAGTTAGTGGCCTTAAAAAAAATATTAACAGCTCAACTTCCAATTAGAGTTATGTACGTAGCAATGAATGTAAGTATACATGCCAGGCAATAATATAAAATTAATCACACAACATTGCAGTTGCCGTTGTATATGCGAATACGAGCACATGTGTATGTGTGGCAAGTTTATATAAATTTACCATACAAAATCACGTAATGAATTACTGCCGCAATGCCGGTATACACAAAAAAAGTCATACCAAATATATGCAACGTTTCGTGTGGTAATTGCAATTTTTTTTGCCTTGATTTTGGTGATATTATATAATGCTTTTAATTAAAGCAATCATTAAAATGTTATTTAATATTTACATATGCAATTTGTTGATTACTTAAATTATATCAATAGTTACAATAGTACATTAAGTTGTGAAGTAATACGCTTTAAAATTTAAAGTAAATTCAAAAAACCAAATCGATAGGATAATAACATTGTGCGAAATATCAAATCTGCAGGGGTTCTGCTTACCGAGAAAAGTTATATCGATCAAAAATAAATTATACGTATCCCGGCGTTTCGCTAGGGTTGGTCTAGGTATTGAGATATATCGATTTGAAGTTTGTATGTGCAGTATAGGAGAAATTGCCATTAATTGTGTCTTTTTCATGCAATTTGGTCATCGAAATGTGCGAATATCACATGTGATGTTCAGCAAAGTTGTTAAGCAAAACAATGGCTACAACATGGTCAAAAGAGAAAAACGGCATTTTTCTTGTATGGTACCCTGAAATATCAGTTCTTCATAATTTTTATTCGTAAGGGGATCATACTACCTTTTCTTTACACAGTACTACACATGAATTTGGGACTCAATTCTGAGAATTGTATGTGAAAATAGCCTCGAAAATGAGAATTTCTTCATCATTCGTTTTGCCAAGTTGGCTGCATTAATAATTTTATGGTTATACTATTTTTATTTCTCAAGGTGAATTTTTAGTACTTTTTTTTTTGAATTTTTAGATCCCCAAAGTTAGGTATTTTTTGAGGTGTTATCCAAAACATGATACGATTTTAGCGACACCAAAAATAGAATGTACGATACCTACTTATGACCCATGAACGGCAATATACATATGTAAGTAATAGTAGTGGGATGGGATATTTTCCAATTTGAGTTTTCTTATCGTTATTCACTTGTGAATAATCATAAGTTATCATTGGAGGTTACCAAGCAACGTCCGATAGATCATGTCTTTCCCACGCAATGCCGTTGAATGTCCTTTCAGTGGTAGCAAATGTGAAAAGGTGCAATGTTGACCAACTTAAATGGCTTGCTACCACCGATGCGTATTAGGAAGTAGGTAATAAAAGTTACTGAAGCTCAACACAACGGCCCTCTTAGTAGCTTTGGCATGTCCTGTGCTTTAGAATCGCGATCCAAGGGTGTGCACCAACTATCGCGGAATCAGAATTTTACCCATCACATACAAGTTCCTATCGAGTGTGTTGTGTGAAGGACCAATGCCTATCTTAAAGAACCTGATTGGATCTTATGAGTGTGGGTTTAGACATGGTAAATTCACTACAGATAAGATTTTAACGCTACTACAAATCCTGGAGAAGACCTATTAAATGCATAACGACACTTACCACCTGTTTATCGATTACAAAGCTGTATTCGACAGAATCCACGAGAGTTAACAGGAGTCTCGCCGTGAAGGATTTTACCTTTGGTATGCCAAACTCACTGGGCATTTTACAATGAGATTGCCAGCGCTCCCCTGGGATAGCCCAAGCATGCTTGAACTATCTGGAAATAGGAGTCTACAATGTGGGAAGCAAGCTACCGCAATTGTCGGCTCTTTCTTCCAGTCAGAAGATACCAAATTGGGTATGACAGTATGGGACATATCCCCCTTTGGCCAAGGTGGGGCTTATGTTACCACCTCTTCTACTTTATGGGTCTGTAGCACCCGGGTGCAACTTCACGTTCGAGCCGGAATACTCTATCAGCGAATTGGGTATCAACAAACAGCGCGCGTGATGCTCCCACAAGAGGGCCTACACCAACCGATCAGGACAAGACCCGGAGCTCCTGATCCTAACACTACCGACCACACTCACCGGAGAGAGTTTCGCTCAGAAGCTGTTATCAATCTGTGATTTAATGAACGGTCCTTCCAAGGATTGTCCATTATTGAACGCTCGAGTTCAAACTGTCTGCTTGTGTAACGTAAACGATTATTAAGTAGATAGGACTTTTGGTCAATATATCAACAGTCTAAAGACATGTAGCAAAACTGTAAAAATTTTGAAGATATGCATGAAAAGAGAGCAATTTTGGTTATTTATATGGAACGTACCAGAAGGGGTGTGTCAAAAAGTTAGAATTTCTGAGGTTTTACCTCTTATTACAAAATAAATTAACTGACCAAATTTCATTATCCTCCAGATGCCGGTCTGGAAGTTATTCAAGAAATATTTATTTTCCAAAAATAGGTAATTTTGTATGGGAGGTACCAGAAGGGGTCAACAGATATAGTTCATATTCGTTCCTAAGTCAAATGTTTTAAGCATACATCTTACGCAAAATCTGACTTAATTCAGTGTACTTACAAAAAAGAAGTAGAAGAAGTATGTAGAACTTTGGGGTTGAATTCGTTTATTTGCATGGGAGGCAGTAGTTTTTTTGAGATTTTGCCTCCTATCGTAAGATAAATTCACTGAGCAAAGTTCATAGCTCAATCGTCTTAAAAAGTCCTGAAACGAATTTGGTGTTAAGATACTTGGGGTCTAACTTGTCCCCTTTAATACGTGTGTATCCCATGGCACAGAATGTTCCAGAAAAGACCTGTGGTAAGATTTGTAGAAACTACATAAAGTATTAACCCTTTGTAGTTCAACGACTGGTGCTCTCGCAACTTTCAATGGAAATCGTTATTAGGCTGAACAAGATTATGGGTTCGGCCCACTTCAACAGCAGTGCAACCCCAGACACCCCGGAAAGACCTGCCTAGACATGCTTAACAGACCCTTTTTCCATAATTATCTCGAAATAGCTTCACGTCGTGCAAACAGTCTGAAAGCACTCCGTTGCTCTAACCAACGCTCCTGCAGTAGAGAGCTGCATTCGACAGTTTGATATGATAGAAGCTATTATATGCTAAGGCTGAGACTGGTATCCCTGTGCGAAGCTGATACGATTTTGCGGAGTGGCACTCACCGACACGAAGTCTTCAGTAAAAATAGACAAACATTTGAAGATAGGCAAACATTTGAGAATTGTTAAAAATTTAAGCTTTAGTAGCAAATATTTCTGTGTCTTGCGATTTCTTTAACATCTTAATGAAGATGATCATGCGAAAGGCTGTAGTAAATTAGATTGGTACCATCTTTAATAAAAATAACATGCTGTCTGACAATTGCGGGATGTTACTGCCGTCTTTCTAAGCATTGAAAAGCATGTCGGCAGAGGTGGTTCTGGTGATAGATGAGGATAAAACTAAGTTTTTTTTTTTTAACAAACAAGAAGGCTACTTGTTTGGGACATTGGTAGAAGTTTTTAATGTGGTAGACGATTTTGTCTTCCTTCGCTCCGCCGGAAACAAAAATAGTAAAGGCAGCTTGGAAATCAAAAGACGAGGTATGATAGCAAACCGCTGCTACTTACTATGCGCTAAGCAAGTGAATTAATGACAAAATGCTCTCTCGGTGCACTCTCTTTAGACTCTAGAGCTATCTGTCTCTCTGCTCCTGGGTAATGACACAGGCGTTTCCATCTATTCTGGGAGTATTCGGGAGAAAAATATTCCGCAAAATATTTGGACCTATCATTGTTAATGGTGCGTGCTGTCGTCGCATGAACCATGACATCGATGGGGTCAAGTGCGTTCAAATAGACAGATAGAGTTGGCTGGGACAAATCGATGTGGGATTTTTGGTCGGTTTGAGCCCCCAAAAATTAAAAGTCTTTGCAGATTTTGGTATAGCCAAAGTTTGAGCTCGAGGTTAAGTTTTGTAAGTTTTTACATTTGGCAGGCATAACTCAAGAAGGACTAATCCAATTTTGCTGATATAAAAATCCTAATATTATGAATTAAAATGCCTTTAATTTGTTCATATGTCAGTTATAAATTAGTTTATAAAAAAATAAATTAAAATATTTGTCTAAAAAATTCAAAATTGAAAAAAATTGATTTGTATTTTTTAGGCAGTTTTTATACCATCACCCTTAGGGATGAGGGTGTATATCATTTGATACGAAAAAAGTGTAACGCATTAAAGGAGACGAGTTAGACCCCATGTATCTTACGACCAAATTCGTTTCAGTACTTTTTAAGACGATTGAGCTATGTCTGTCTGTCTGGCTGGCTGGCTGGCTGGCTGGATGGCTGGTCAGCAGGATAACTCGAGTAATCCTAAACGGATCGGTATGAAAATTTACCAGTATTAATATTTTTCAAAACGAACTTATTTGATTGTAAATGGGCTGAATAGCCCCACCCCTTCTGGTACGTCCCATACAAAATTACCTATTTTTGGAAAATTAGTATTTCTTCCATAACATCCAAACGGACAACCGGAGGATGTTTGAATTTGGTCAGTTTATTTATCTTGCAAAAGTAGACAAACCCTAAGAAAACCGAAACCTTTGCCTCACCCATTCTGGTACCTCCCATACAAATGACCGAATTGACCCTCATACTTTTACATACATATCTTTTTTGTTAGTAAACTGAATTCACTAAAATTTTGCGTGTGATGTTCGCTTATGAAAAGTTGAATTAGGAATGAATATGGACTATTTCGGTTCGCGCTTTCTGGTACCTCCCATACAAAATTACCTATTTTTGGAAAATTAATATTTCTCCCATAACTTCCCAACGGACACTTGGGGGGTTATGAATATTCGTCGATACATTTTTGTCGTGATAGCAGGTGAAACCTCAGAGACCCTAACTATTTGACACACCCCTTCTGGTACCTCCCATACAAATGACCGAACCCACCCCCATAGTATCACATACATATCTTTTTTGTAAGTAAAGTGAATTTACTCAAATTTTGCGTATGATGTTCGCTTGTGAAAATTAGACTCAGGAATTAACATGGACTATATCGGTTTACGCCTTCTGGTACCTCCCATACAAAATTACCTATTTTTGGAAAATTAATATTTCTCCCATAACTTCCAAACGGACACTTGGGGGGTAATGAAAATTAGTCGGTAAATTTATCTTCTGATAGAAGGCAAAACCTCAGAAAACCTAACTATTTGACAAACCCCTGTTGATACCTCCCATACAAATGACCGAACCCACCCCCATAGTCTCATATACATATCTTTTTTGTAAGTACACTGAATTCAGTAAAATTTTGCCTAAGGTGTACAGTTATGAAGATTTTAATCAGAAATGAATATGGGCTATATCGGATAACCCCTTCTGGTACCGAACCCATCCCCATAGTCTCACATACATATCTTTTTTGTAAGTACACTGAATTCAGTAAAATTTTGCGTAAGGTGTACGGTTATGAAGATTTTAATCAGAAATGAATATGGGCTATATCGGATAACCCCTTCTGGTACCTCCCATGCAAAATGACTTTGTTGGAAAATTAATATTCTAAACCGGCACCTGGGGGATAATCAAATTTGGTCAGTTAATTTTTCTTGTAATAGAAAGCAAAGCCTCAGCAACCAAAACTATTTGGCACACCCCTCCTGATACCTCCTATATAAATATATGGGATATTTCCCCTTTTACATACGAAAAAAGTCAGACACGTTGTGCTGCCCCTAATTGTACCTTGTGTACAAATAGGAAACATTTTGTATGTTTTTGCTCTACATGCAGACAAACAATAATGCATAAGTAATTTTATTTTAAAAATCTATTCATTTCAATAACTCAAGACTTAAACAATATCTTATATTGGGTGATGGTATTTATCAGTCAGTTTACGTGACTGAAATTTCTACACTGGTTTTATTTTTTGTTTATACATTTATTTTAACTGCGAAACTGTTGATTATGCAGAGAAAAAATATACATAGATGAGCAGATTGAAGAAATTTTAATTCTTAAGTTTCAGATTTTTATTTCAGCAGAATTGGACTAGTTCTTCTTGAGTTATGCCTCTTAAACGTGGCTATGGGAACTTAACTTAAAAACTTTCAATACCCCAGCGGTACGGGTCAGCATACTCCAATCGTACTCAAACTTTGGCTTTCCCAAAATCTGGAATGATTTATTAAGTTTTTTTCCTATATAACTTACGGTCACCCTAATATAAAGTCTGGCCATAGAAAACTACTCTTTTCTTGTCATAAACTGATTGTCACCAATTTTATTTCGATTAAATTATGCCTAACTCATATGCCTTCGAATGTTTTTCTTCCTTTCAAAATACATGTAATTTAATTTAATTGCTATGCATACCAATTATTTTGAGCCTGCCTCACACTTTCCCTTCTACCTGACCTATTTATAAAGCAAATGGGGAACATTAAACACTAAAGTGAATAGAATTTTTTGTAGATTTTGTTTTTGAAACAGTTGTTGGTAATTTTTTTTTCGTAAAACAAAGTCACGTGATGTGCGTTGTTACGTTTGCTGCTACGTAGGCCTCAAATTCCTGCAGCTTGAAATCAGCAAACACAATTTTTATTGGTAACAGTTACACACGATGTTACACGTACACACACAAAACGCGCACACAGTTTGTGCTTTTCAGTGTTGGCATAGCTTTTGTGTTGGTTGCGGTGTGTGCTTGTGTGAGTGTGCCGTATTTTTTTTGCAGTACTATGTTCGTTTAACCTTACCCAAGTTTCATTATTTTGCACCGACTTCTCGCAGCGAGAGGTTTTGTCTGTCCTTCGGCACCCTCTCGTCCCTTAAAGCTATCACGAATTGTATTTGTTTTCATGTTTGTTTATGTTCGCAATCAGTTGGTTGGCAAATGGTGGGGCTCTAGGTTTGTGTGTTTGTTGAACTGCTGAGGCAAAAAAGGTTACATGTTGCCCATTTTCATTTAATTTTGTGCTTGAGTTGAATATACTCGCTAGCAGTTGCCAGTCACCAGCCAGTAGCCAGCAGGATGTTTGGGTTCGTTATGAAACTGTTGTGACCTGATTATAATTTCTAAGCATGTGTTTCACGCCCCTCCTTAAAGTTGTTTTAGTTTCTTTTTCCTTTGTTATGTTTTGTTTTGCTAACGTTTCCAGGCATTTTGGAGAATTTGGTTTTGCCGGATATCTATGACACCATTATAAATTTTATTTAGCCCCCCAAGTAAAATATTCAGATGTTAAATAGATATAGTAGCAAATGGTAAATGGTATATGGATGTACACCAGGGAATGGTCGGCAATGTGGGACATGTCCTCTTTTCTGGTCTGTGGAGTTTATTAACATTGTAATGGCTAACTTTTATTTGCATGATTTATAAATCATTGACCTTGTGCAAATCCAATGAATGTGTGTGTGTGTGTGCATGTGTCTCACGTTAAAGCTTAGGATGACATTGAGTAGATATCCATATTAATCGTTTTATCGTATGTTGTCAGACAGTTTTTAACAAGACGAATTTCATAACAAGACCAGGGGGTAGCCATAAGAAAGTTTAGGATATCTGTGATACATTTGGTTTACTATAAATTGATTAATTGTCATTTCAGAGCAATTGACTAAATATGTCATCAAAATTAGGTTGAACAAACTTGTTTTCCTTTTTGGAGAACTTCTCGCATTTAAGTGATTTAACATGCTTCTATTTATAGAACGATATCTAAACGACGATCCCGAACGTCAGTTTATCTTTTGAGAGCCATTTACTAGACAAGTTGATTGATAAATGCCACAGGGATCAAAACTACGTCTTACGCTTGATAGTCGCATACTTTAACAATTCTGGCAAGGTCAGACCAAACAGGCTTAAAATCCATATTAAAATTGAAGGCAAAAGATTGCTATGCCCGACAATTCTTAGTAGAATCCGTTGTGCTATAGGTGCAACTGCACAAGGAGTAGTAATCTCTCCCATAGTATGGAATCGCAACGGTATCGGGTGACGTAGCACTAATTACTCTCTGGGTTTTTGGAATCTGCGCTGAAACTTCTACTAAAACGGTGTCAGGACTGTGGATTGGGTGTAAACCCGGGTAAAACGGAACTGGTGCTATTCACTTGGGGATACAAAATCCCTTAATGCTCATCAAAGACTCTAATTCGAGTGCATTATGAGACTGGGGGCAATAATGATAGCAGGAGCACATAAAACTTTCCCAACTAAGACGCTGTTCACCAAACTATACTGGTTGCCCCCAGACATTGAGGCAAATAATGGAGCAGCGAACATAGCGCAGACATATGGACTATGGTCGTGCCAAAATTCTGGACTTATTCAATATAAGGTGTCATACGGATTACTCTATTATCAGAATCTGTATTCGATCCAGGTTTTTCGACGAATATCCCGGACAGATCTTTCTATGATAATATTAAAAAACCCCTACAATTCGGGGAAGATGTCATTCACATTTTCACGGCCAGACCGAAATTAAGAGAGAGCCTGCTGTGAAATTTTTTCGAAGCAGTTGAATTTGGAATTGTCAATCAGGCTAGCGGATGTTCTTCTTCTTCTTGTTTATTGACAGTAACAGAAATTTATCTACACGTAGAAAGGTATTCCAAGCGCTTCAGTCTTTTGATAACATCTTAGATAACAGCTCTTTCATCTGGTCCATCCATCAAAGTTTTGATCGATGTCATTGCACAGCTCATGATTCATTCGACGATGGTACTCGCGAATTATTTTTCTCTCAGAGGCACCCAGAATAGATTGATCCGCTTGTGTCATTGACCAGGATGCAGCGCAGTAGAGGTAGAATCAGTGTCTGGTAGAGTTGAAGAGAGAGGGTTTTATCATTAAAATGCTTACTCAGCGCATTGTAGCATCGGTTTGCGATCAATACTCGTCTCTTGGTTTCCAGGCTAACATTATTATTTTTGTTCCTGGCGGAGCCGATATAGTCAAAATCAGCTACCGCTTCAAAGTTATAGTTGTCAGCGTTGACGCAGCGTCCCAAACGAGTAAACTCTTCGTTCGTTAAAACAAAAACTTGGTTTTTTCCTCATTAACCACTAAACCCGCTTCTGCCGACAGCTTCTCAATGCTCAAAAAGGCCGCAGTAACTTCCCGCACGCCACGGCCAAAGATATCTACATCATCGGCATACGCTAGCAACATATAGCTTTTGTTAAAGATGATGCCAGTTGTGTTTACTGCTGCCTTCCGCATGATCATCTCCATTATGATGTTAAAGAGATCGCATGATAGAATATAACATTGTCTGAAGCCTCACTTGGTAGAAAATGGCTCAGTCAGATTTTTGCCAATTTTCACTGAAGCCTTCGTGGCAGTCAGTGTCATCCCGCAAAGTCGAATTAGCATCGCGGGCATACCAAACTCAGTCATAGCATCTAATAGTTTCTGACGTATCGGACTGTCGGATGAAGCTTTGTAGTCGATAAGCAGATGGTAGGTGTCTTAAGCGGATCAGAGTAGTATAATTCAGCCCGAAATAGCTGCCATTGGACTAGCCGTGGACTCAATTCAGTTCAGGATATTGGGCGGCAGTATTAATTTATTTACTGATAGTAAAGCGCCTACAAGATTTTTAGACAAAGTGTACACCACTTCAAATGCCGGTCGTCTCTGGAGGTTATAGTGAAACATTCGTTACCTTATGTTACATTATGTTACCTTCACATTGTTTTCAGGACATGGGTCACCCACCGCCAATATCGTAAATTTGGGCAATGTTTAGCGTCACTTTGGTGTTCCTATCACAACAGTTTATATAGGGAAACTAAACCTTATTGCTTATGAAAGGTGGGTGAAAGAACCCACTTGCGTAGAGATTTGACCTACCATGTAAACACAGTACACCTCAATTCTTGGGACTCAATTATGAGAATTGTACGTGAAAATGGCCTCGAATATAAGAACTTCTGCATCATTCGTTTTGTCATGTTGGCTGCATTAATAACACTGTGCTACACACAAAATAAACAGGGGTTCTCATGTAGCATTTCTGTTAGACTGGAGTCCATAGAGTAAAGTGATACTTTTAGTTTTTCTCGGTCACTTCGTTAAGTAATGTTTTTATAGCAAATTAAGTGAAATGACGATATTCCTAAAATTCATAAGTATTCTCTTTGTAAACCGATTTACAAAAATTAGCATTACTCATTCATTTTTCCACCGATTCTTATAAACTTACCTATTTTAGAAAGCTACTTTAATATAGCATAATACAATAATATAAAATATACATTGCGCTGCTTCATGATCAACTGAGAGCGTTGGGAAAATGAGAATTCGCAATTTTTTTTGACAGAACCCCTGTATATTTTTTTCCTTCACATTTGCATCACTGTGTAATTTAATGGCCATACGAATTTTTTTGTTCAAGGTGCATTTTTACCACTTTTTCTATACTATAATGGTGTCGCTATAAGCTATTTATTAAGGTCATAGCATTTATTGTGACCATATTAAGATTCCCTATGTCAAAGCGTATGAGTTTTGTGGAATTTTATTTGTTGCTCATACGTAATTCAGTAAATAAGAATATATCTGTAAAGCCGCGTTTAGGCAGAAAGAATTTCTCAGAATTGAGTCCCAAATCAATTTTGTACTGTGATGTGTAGAGGACCCCATTTGCGCTGAACCTGCCTAGAGTCACTCTAATACTGTGGTGGGTGAGAAATTCCAAGTCAAGGTACATGGCAGGTGTAGTAAAACCACCAAAAGGTCCTCAGGTCAAACTATTTTTTGCTTGTCTTGATGTTTGTTCGCTTAGTTTTCTTGCTATAACTTATGAACCATTGATGATTTCTTATTTAATTCTTCAGCAGAACTGTAGAGAACGCCAAACGCTTTGGGGGTTTTACTTTAATGAAATGGTTCCTTCACCGTGACTTTGAACTTATCACCCGCCAGATTGGCTGTTGCAGTGTGTTACTATACTATAAATCGACAATATTGGAACGAAGTGCGTATAATTTATATAAAATCTTCATAAAAATTAATATAACTCATACCTTGCACATACATATGCAGCGAGTTTGCTGCATATGCGTATACATATGCACATACATATGCAGCGAGTTTGCTGCATATGCAAACTCGCTACATAAGTACAGTACAGTACTTGGGTCAGGGTTGTCATTTAAAGACAGAAATGACCAGTTTTCTAGTAATCACAGATGAGACAGCCTATATGTGGCCATACATTTGGGGCAAATTTATTAAAAAGGCGATAAATAGCAATTTTTTTTAAATTCCATTCTATAAAATTAGTCCAACTTAATTTTTTACATAGATGTTTTAGTAGAAATTATTTTTTATAAAATGAGAAATTGTCACAGATTCTTGAGTTGTAGTTAAAAACTAAACGAACAGACATCAAGATAAAAAAATATATTAAAAAGCCATTACTAAAAGTTCAGCCTGAGAACGCCTAACCCTTTAGTGGGTTACTATACTGACCTTGAACCTTTACTCTGACTGGGAAAAAAAACAGTTTTCAGTTTTTAACTTTATTTCATTTATTTATTAAAACATAACACACTGAAGTTTCTGTACATATAAGCAAATTTATTGCAACTCCTTTCCAAAACTATTTTTTATTTAATAAAAATGTTTATGATCACTAAACTTTTCTATCACATACGTAATTAGATTTAATTGCGGAGTGACCCCTTGTTACAGCCATTAATAATGTCAGCAATTGAGTTTTTACTTCCTGTACGTAATTATGTCCCCTTTCTAATGACATTTTTCTATTTTTTTCTATTCTAATGTGACACATTCTGCCTCTTGGCCTAGGAGGCACAACATAACACATAATGCTACCAATTAACGATATCAACAACCTCTGGCAAATGTCCTTGATGTCGATACAACGAATTCATAGTGGAGTATGAATGTATGTGCGTTAGTAGTCAGAACATTCTAATAACGATTAGAGATAAAAACCCATAGCAGGATTCAGCAGGAAGCTAAAATAAGCGCTGGCATACTTAAATGTGTAAGCAACTTATGTCACACAGACGACATACGTAAACGGACCACACCGAGAATACCATTTAACAATAATCGTAAATAAACACTTAGATATAAACCGGAAAAGAGACAGCAAAAGTGAGGAAGAAAAAGAGTGTGAGAGAGTGGAAGAGAAAAAACGTAAGAGAGGTGTGTACGCATTTACAAGTCACACAACGACATTGTTACACACACACACACACACAGATAGGCGGCTTTATACTCGTATCTCCCTTGCGTTCCACCACCTACAACAGCATAAATAATTTCCTTTTGGAGTTTAAGTAGATTTGGTTGTCTTTACACAACAAATGTTTGATTTTCCAACAATTTCGACTTTATGGGTTTCTTTGGATGCCACAAAACTATTACCGAATGCCATGTAAGGGCAATAACACACAACACACCTCAAAATTTGGTTATTTCCTTTTCCGTATTTATGAGACCCAATGATAAGATGTGTACCATTAATGTTTTATGACTTTTCATTAGTTTAAAATGTATAACACATTAAATAATACATAAAGCTCTCACTCCTCACTCACAGTTAGTGGCTTTGTGTCGATGTGAGACACAAAAGTGTGAAATGTTGTAAATGTTGCTGTTGTTGCAGGCAAGCAACATCGAGGGACTGACTGACTGACTGCCTGCATGGCCCCTAACACTTAGGGCCTGTAAAAGGATGACAAATGGTGACATATAGATTTCAAGGACATTGCAAAATAATAACAAAATGATAAATGAGTTACACAAGAGGCGTAATACTTAAGATTAAGGTTTTGGTATATTGGAGAGAGAAAAAAAAAGAAATGCGGAAACACATCTAACAAAAACCATTATGGTGGCCAACCAATTTTGGCAGTTGGTTTGAATACAATTTGCCGAAATCCTTTAAAGATTTATGAGACATCGGTCGAATGGCCATGGTATAGGAAATGTAGTAATTGTTGGATGGTTATTTTTAACTGAGTGATAGTTAGATAGAGGGGGCGGGAGAAAGAGAAATAAGTTATCAAACAGTTGTTAGTTAATAAATTTGCTGTTTTTTTGTATAAATGTAATCAAAAGTGTGTTAAATGTTTAAGCATATTATCCACACGCGATTTTATATAATTTATGCGATGTTATCTTATGTAATTTATTAATACATTTCCCAGATTTTCTTTGCATTAATTAATTCATTTCATGGCATTTAAAAACCACTATAGAAACTTTAGTCAGGTAAACTGACTGATAAATAGCCTTACCCTATGTATGATATTGTTTAAGTCTTGAGTTATGGAAATTAACGATTTTTAATTGAAATTACTTATATATTACAGAGATGGTGCCTCTTTCCAACTGGCGGATGTCCTCGACAAATACAAGGCTGACATCACCGCCATACAGGAAATGAGATGGACGGGACAGGGATGCACACGACGAAAGAACTGTGACATCTTTTACAGCTGCCATGCAGAAAGACACGAATTTGGATGTGGTTTCATAGTCGGCAAGAGACTTCGACACCTGGTCTCGCGGTTTAACCTTGTAAGTGACCGAATAGCCACCATTCGCATCCGGGCGAAATATTTTTACATCACGCTGATTTGTGTACACGCCCCGACGGAAGATAAAGACGATGAGATTAAAGATGCATTTTACGAGCGCCTAGAGGAAACATACGACCGCTGGCCTGGCCACGACATTAAAATTGTTCTGGGAGACTTTAATGCAAAAATAGGAAGGGAAGATGTTCCTGGTCCATCGATCGGTAAATTCAGCCTGCATACCGACACGTCAGACAACGGGTTTAGGCTGGTTAGCTTCGCAGCGGGAAGGAACATGGTAGTTAGTGGAACCAGATTCCAGCACAAAGATATCCACAAGGCAACTTGGCTATCGCCCGATCAAAACACCAAAAATCAAATTGATCATGTGGTAATTGATGGCAGGCATGCATCTAGTGTCATGGACGTGCGTGTGAACCGTGGTGCTAATATTGGCTCGGATCATTACCTGGTTGCAGCCAAGGTTCGCACAAGA
>OZ035882.1:91231809-91320856 GCA_964034835.1 Muscina levida | reverse complement strand
GTCTGCCCGCAGAGCTCTTCAAGTCCGGTGGCGAGGAGTTGATAACGAGCATGCACCAGCTCCTGCGCACGGTTTGGCTTAAAGAGTGCATGCCCGACGATTGGAATGTAAGCGTATTATGTCCTGTGCTGAAAAAAGGTGATCCAAGTGTGTGCTCCAACTACCGCGGGATCAGCCTTTTACCCATCGCATATAAGGTCCTGTCGAGTGTGCTATGTGAAAGACTAAAGCCAGTGTTATCCAACCTGATCGGGCCTTATCAGTGTGGCTTTAGACCTGGAAAATCAACAACTGACCAGATTTTCACACTTCGGCAAATCCTGGAAAAGACCCAAGAGAAACAGATCGACACGTACCATCTTTTGTCGACTATAAAGCTGCCTTCGACAGCCCGATACGGCAGAAATTACTTGAAGCCATGGCTGAGTTTGGTATTCCAGCGAAGCTGATACGACTTTGCGGAATGACGCTGACTGACACGAAGTCTTTAGTGAAGATTGGCAAGGACCTTACGGAGCCATTCTATACCAGACGAGGCCTAAACAAGGCGACGGCCTATCGTGCGATCTCTTCAACATTGTGATGGAGATGATAATGAGAAAAGCTGCAGTTAACACGAGTGGCACTATATTCAACAAAAGCCACATGCTACTCGCGTACGCTGATGACGTAGACATCATCGGTCGAAAACTGCGGGATGTGATTGCAGCCTTCTCAGGTATACTAAAGGAATCAGCGAAAATGGGACTAACGGTGAACGAGGATAAAACGAAGTTATTAGTTTCAACGAACAAAGAATCTACTGGTTTGGGAAACTGCGTGAACGTTGACAACTATAATTTCGAGGTGGTAGATAATTTTGTCTACCTAGGCTCCGCCATTAACAAAGCAACTAATGTCAGCCTAGAAATCCGGAGAAGAATCCTGCTTGCAAATAAATGCTACTACGGACTAAGCAAGCGATTCAACGACAGAGCCCTCTCTCGACGAACAAAACTCCAGCTATACCAGATACTGGTTCTACCTGTCTTAATGTATGGCTCAGAATCCTGGGTTATGACACAAGCGGATGAATCGGTTCTGGCGGTATTCGAGAGAAAAATACTCCGTAAAATATATGGGCCCATCATCGTAAACGGAGAGTATCGGCGTCGTATGAATCATGAGCTGTACGAGCTGTACACTGACATTGACGTGGTCAAACGCATTAAGGTGCAACGGTTGCGTTGGCTAGGTCATGTTGTACGCATGGACGAAAATGCTCCAGCTCGAAAGTCTTCGACAATGAACTCGATGGACGGCGCAGAAGAGGGCGACCAAAACTTCGTTGAAAAGACCAGGTTACTGAGAACCTTACAGAACTCGGTGTGACTAACTGGAGAAAAAGCGCAGAAGATCGAGGCGCTTATAATATTATTCTACGTGCGGTATATAATCCACTGGGATTGCATAGAAGTACCAGCTAAGTAAGTAAGTAAGTAAGTATATATTACACAGTGCAATGGTCAATCCTGGCGATGAGAAATTCCTGGTCAGAGTGAAGGTATAACGCCAGTATAGTAAAACCTTAAAAAGGTTTGGGGTTCCCAGACCTTATCTTGATGTTTGTTGTGCTTAGTTTTTCAGAACCATTTGATGATTTCTCATTTCATAATTCAGGGGAAGATCTTAATAAAATAATTTATTTTAATATACGAAGTTGGACTAATTTTACGAATAAAGTCTTAAAAAGTTGTCACTTATCGTCTTTTTTAATAAATTTTCCCCGATAACTCGAAATTTCTAGCCATATAGGTTGCATTATCTGTAATAAGTAGAAAACTTGTTTGAATATGATACATATGAGTAATATTAATTTGATGCGGATTTTATATTAATCACACGTACATTGTTCCAATAATGTGAAGTTATGGTTTAATAACACAGTGCAACAGCCAATCTTTGGAGTGACAAATTCCAAGTCAGGGTGAAAGTACTTCGTCAGTATAGTAAAACCCCCAAAGGGTTTGGCGTTCTCTACGTTTCTGCTAAAGAATTAAATAAAAAATCATCAATGGTTCTTGAGTTATAGCTGAACAACGAGCAAAAAATATAAAAGGTCATTAAAAACAGGTTTGTACTGAGAAGTCTATGGAGGTTTTACTATACAGGCCTTGTACCTCGACTTGGAATTTCGAACTCCAGATAATGACCCCAAATATGTTCCACAGTGTTATTATTTTTCTGCTTATGGATCTTAAACGGTTGGAGATGGGATTTTGGGTTGTATGACAGGTTCTAGAAGGGTTGTGAAAAATGTTTCAGTTTTCTGCATTTGGGAAATTGTGGGGTAAATATTAATTTTTAAAAACTAGGCAATTTTGTATGGGAGGTGCCACAAGTGGGCAGCCGATATAGTTCATTCTGGAGTCAAATTTTTATAAGCGTTCATCTTACGCAAAAATTGTCTACTGCTCAATAATAATGAAACTGACCAAATTCAAATAACCTCCAGTTGTTTGTTGGAAAGTTATGGGTCCAAAATGGGTTATTTTGTATCGGAGGTACAAGAAGGGTTCGGCGGTCGGTCCAAATACATTCTAGAGTTAAATTTCAAAACAAGATATGTATGTAACACTATGAGGGTGACTCCGATCATTTGTGTGAGAGTTACCAGAAGAGGCGTGGCAAAAATGTGTCTACTCTTACAAGTTATTAAACTCTCTAAATTTAAATATCATCCAGTTTTCCATTTGGAAATTATGAAATAAATATTAATTATGCAAAAATAGGTAATTTTGTATTGGTGGTATCAGAGGGGGTGGGGCTTTCTGCTCATTTACAATCCGATTATTTCATATTGGAAAATATTAATACTGGTAAATTTTCATAAGGATCACTTGGAGTTAACTCTAGTTATCCTGTCATATAGCCAGCAAGACAAATCGACATGGCTCAGTCGTCTTGAAATGATTTTGGTCTTTGGATACTTGGGGTCAAACACGTCAACTTTAATGCGTTACACTTTTTCTCGTATTAAATGATAAGTACCCTCATTCCTATGGATATGTATGTAATATTTTGAGGGTAAATTTGGTCATTTGTGTGGGAGGTACCAGAAGAGATAGATTTCGTTTTTTTCAGGATTTGTCTACTCTTACAAGTTTATTCAACTCTCCAGGATACTGGGGGTCTAACATGTCACATTTGATGCATTACACTTTTCTCGCATCACCTCAAAGTTGAGAGTATAACAATTTCTGATATATAGCCTCCGCCACTACGGCTTATCACCGCCATCCTGTCGGTCCAATTTTGCACTTATTTTGTCAAATTGTATGTTCTAAGTGATCAATCTTTGAAGGTTTATCCACATAGAGCAGAGATTGATCGTTTCGCCACAAAAAGTAGTACAAAAGTGTAACGTCACAGGTCCATTTCTTGAGATAATTCGACCACTAATCCTTTGGCTCAAAGGATTGTGATGGTTCATGCGCTGTATGGCATGTTGCGCCGTCTTGTTGGAACCAATAATTCGTCGATATTTTTGCACTGACATGGTATACAAAAAAGACGTACATTTTTTGCCTGTAGCGTTTGCGATTCACCGTAATGTTGGCACCGGGTTCGGATTAAAAGTAAATTTGGCCTATGATGCCTGCTATATGTAAACCACACTAAACACTTTTATTTTTTTTTATGGAGTTTTAAGAGTTTTAAGAATTTCATGGAGAAACTCTCAAAACGAAAATTCTGTTTGATTATAGTATAACGGTTATGTACTATAATCAAGCATAGATGAGCGTAAACGCTAGAGATGATGTGACGACAGAAATCTGTTCCAACTTCAAGTTGATTCTTAGCTCATTCACCGAATGCAAGACGCAGTTGATGGCTTTAATTTTTGTACATAATTTTTTAAGTTGTAGACGGGCAGAGATCGAGTTATTGAGATCTGTATCGGATCAATAAATTCTAGTCCTCTGTCAAACTCACGTTCTTAGCGGCAATGGCTTCGTCTGTACGCACGGCATCGGCTTTAGTTGGATGAATAGTACCCAAAGAAGTAAAGTGGTCATAAATCGATCCATAGTATTGCGTATAAGCTACTCAAATGGGCGATTATGTGCACATTTAACTTGACAAAGTGCTCTTTGTATAAGTTTAGCGAACAGAGAGCGAATTTGGGAAATAAACTTCCAAGATTGCATTTAAAAGTAAATGTTTTTCTGGTGTAAGTATTTGTATGGTGATTTGCCAAAGAATACTAAGTTCCCTATCGTAACTTTTGTACATCTAAAGAAAACACCATTTACCATACATATGGGTAATTTTACTGTTAAAAAGGTCCTGGAACACATACAGTTCTCTTTTTAGTATAGATTGTAAAAAATTGTAATAACCGTATAAAATTAGCTTAAGTTTCTAAAATATTTTTATTGTTATCCTTAAATTAAATTTGTATCTGATCGCAGTCTAACTCTATCACTATGCAACAAAAAAAAATGATTTACCTATTGAGCCAATTGGTTTTGCTTAACAATCCATTCATTGCCTTTAGACTTTTCATATTTTTTATTTAAGCTGCAAGAGATTTGTAGTAAGAATTAGAATGCTTCAAATATTTTTATTACCTGCAGTATGAGTAAACCATATGGTAACAAATTTGGACACACACTTCAATAAATATTTGGGAAAAATAGTTCTTGAATAACTCTTGTACAACAGACATACAGGGAATAATATCTACAACATACCACCTAAGCAACTATACTTGCTGCTAGAAAAAAAACCTAATAAAATATATCTTTATAGACTTTGAAAAAAAAATAAAAAAACCAGAAATGCTGTGGCATGACTATAAGCAACAACAAAATTTTTTGGCAATAAAATATGTAGGCACGCCAGACCATAAATTTAAATATTTTTCTGCCTGCCATTGGCACTGGAAAGCACTTAAGATCAGCCTTAAATTGTATGGTTTATTAGCTGAGATATAACCACCAATCCCCCCGCAGTTTTGTGGCTTCAGCAAAAATTATAAAAATCCATAAATGTAAGTTTTTCTTTACGGAGAGCACAAATATTGGAAACTAATTTTAGTTGTAAATTTATGTAAGATTGTATAAATATTCCATTTGCTTTTGAGAGCTGTCATTTACATTTTTGGGCCATCTTTTAAGAAAACGTACAAAGAAAATTGAGATGTGATATTTCAGCGCACATGAAAGGCAGTGCACAAGTGTGAGCCGGATATGACAACAAAGGAAACTACGAAGAAATGGCCCAAAACTAATAGAGTAAAAAGTTCTGACTATAAAGTGCGGACTCTTGTGTTTAAAGATTGTAAAAGGAAACGACAAAAAACTGATATGCAAATGCATAGAGAGTATAGAGAACAAGCGTTCGGATACGGATGTGCAATTACACATCACAGAGCAAACCGAACTTAAGTTCTATGAAAGTAGTTTATAAATGACAGTATGAAATGTATTGAAACTTGAGTTGTCTTAATTGAGGAATTTCGGCGAATTGAACTTAATAGATCACCAGAGATATATAGTTCATTCGCCTGCCAGGAAGATACAAATTGAGATGTGTATTTGCAGCTTGAAGCAATTTCAAAACATTGCTTCAAGTTTTAATCCACAATTTATAGCAAAACTATTTTTACAACATTTTGAAGAATGGTTTGGTTAACCTGCTAAACTGATTCGTCTTTGCATAGTGACGCTTACTGATACGATATCTTTACTAGACCTCACCTAACCGTTTGATACAAAAAAGGCCTCAGACAAGTTGTCAGTCTCTCGTGTACTCTATTTAATATCGTAATAGGAAAAAATTTATGAGAAAAGTTGCAGTAAACACAACAGTGACGATCTTCGATAAAAGTCTTATGCTCCTTGGTCGAAGTGAAAAAGAAGTAACTGCAGCGTTTTCAAGAATTGAGAAAGAGTCGGCAAATATGGGTTAAGTGGTGAGCGTAGACAAAACGAAATGTATAGTTTCAACGGATAGAAATATTGAATGTCTGGGACATTCCGTTAATGCTGAGAACTATAACTAATAAATAGTGAATGAATTTGTTTACCTTGGGTCCGCTGTAAACAAAAACAACAATGTCAGCTTCCAAATTAAAAGAACAATTGTGCTTGCTAATATATGTTACTTCTAGTTAAGCAAGCACTTTCGGGATAAGAACCTCACTCAAACAACAAAGCTACTGCTGTATAAGCCATTAATTTTACATGTCCTATTGTACGACTCTTAATCCTGGACTGTTGTGTTTTTGAAAGAGGACTAGCTATACAAAGATAAAACGTTTGAGTGGCTAAGGCATGTTGCTAAAATGCGTTTAAACAGTTTCAGAAGAAAGAATCTCGATACTGCGCCAATAGTCCAAAGAACCTAGTGGAGAAGGCTTTTTTAAAACATGAAGTTTCAAATTGAAAAGAAGAGCAGAATACCGAAGCGACTGGAACTGATTATTTTACGAGGCCAGTAATCGTTCTGACAAATAAATGGCACACTTTCAATAAGGCTATGTAAGTACGTTTTTTTTTTTTAAATTTTATGAATTTTATTAATATTATAAGTAAATATTATAAAATTCATAAAATAAATTTCATAATTCTTATAAACTTTATAAATTTTATGAATTTAACAAATTTTATGAAATTAACGAATTTTATGAATTGAATTTTAATGTTATAAACTTCATAGATTTAATGAAATGTATGAATTTTATAAATTTTTTATGAATTTCATATATCTAAAAGTTTTTTTATTTTATGAATTTCATGAAATTTATGAATCTTATGCATTTTAAGAATTTTATGAATTTTTAAAATTTTATTTACTTTTAGAATTTTATGAATTTTAGTGAAAATTTATTAATGTTTTGAATTGTGTGATTTTTATGAATTTCATGGATTTTATAAATTTTATGAGTTTTATGAATTTTATAACTTTTATGAATTTTATAACTTTTATGAATTTTATAAATTTTATGAATTTTATAAATTTTATGAATTTTATGAGTTATGAAATTTATGAATTTTATGAATTTTATGTATTTTATGAATTTTATGAATTTTATAAATTTTATGAATTTTTGAATTTTATAATTTTAATAATATTATGAAATTTATGAATTTTATGAATTTATGAACTTTATGAATTTTATGAATATTATAAATTTTGAAATTTTGTGTTTTTTTACGAATTCTATAAGTTTTATGAATTTTGTAAATTGAATGAATTTTATAAATTTTACGAATTTTATGAGTTTTATGAATTTCATAAATTTAAGGAATTTCGTAAATTTAATATAAAATTTTATAAATTTAATAAATTTTATTAATATTTTGTATTTTATGAATTTTGTGAATTTTATAAATTTTATGAATTTTATGAATTTTATGAATTTTTTGAATTTTATAAATTTTATGAATTTTATGAATTTTATGGATTTTATGGATTTTATGAATTTTATGAATTTTATGAATTTTATGAATTTTATGAATTTTATGAATTTTATGAATTTTATGGATTTTATGAATTTTATGAATTTTATGAATTTTATAAATTGATATTGTCATAGTTCGGTTTGAGATCATTTCTATTGGCAATTATTTATTATTGCCAATAGTTTTTTATTCAAGAGCGTGAAATGTATTATGTTGACAGCAGGTTAGGCGTATAACGTTATTTCGGCATTCACCACAATGCCTCGTCAGCGCCCTTTGCTGTGCCTTCTCCTCTATCATCACAAACCTTAAGGGAAGAAAGCATCTCAAAGTTAATGAGAACTTTTCCCTCCGGTGCGAAGAAAGCATCCTCGAAGCGCACAACATGCCAACATAATACACACACAAGCACTTGCCTATGCATATGTCCATCGGACACAATTGCACAGGAGTTTTGTTGTTGACAAAGTGCCAACCCCGTTCTGCGTACCGTCAGTGTTTTGTTGTTCTTGATTTTGTTTTTTGTTGATCTTTAATGAATTATGATATTGTCATAGTTCGGTTTGAGATCATTTCTATTGGCAATTATTTATTATTGCCAATAGTTTTTTATTCAAGAGCGTGAAATGTATTATGTTGACAGCAGGTTAGGCGTATAACGTTATTTCGGCATTCACCACAATGCCTCGTCAGCGCCCTTTGCTGTGCCTTCTCCTCTATCATCACAAACCTTAAGGGAAGAAAGCATCTCAAAGTTAATGAGAACTTTTCCCTCCGGTGCGAAGAAAGCATCCTCGAAGCGCACAACATGCCAACATAATACACACACAAGCACTTGCCTATGCATATGCCCATCGGACACAATTGCACAGGAGTTTTGTTGTTGACAAAGTGCCAACCCCGTTCTGCGTACCGTCAGTGTTTTGTTGTTCTTGATTTTGTTTTTTGTTGATCTAATACATTTCACGCTCTTGAATAAAAAACTATTGGCAATAATAAATAATTGCCAATAGAAATGATCTCAAACCGAACTATGACAATATCATAATTCATTAAAGATCAACAAAAAACAAAATCAAGAACAACAAAACACTGACGGTACGCAGAACGGGGTTGGCACTTTGTCAACAACAAAACTCCTGTGCAATTGTGTCCGATGGACATATGCATAGGCAAGTGCTTGTGTGTGTATTATGTTGGCATGTTGTGCGCTTCGAGGATGCTTTCTTCGCACCGGAGGGAAAAGTTCTCATTAACTTTGAGATGCTTTCTTCCCTTAAGGTTTGTGATGATAGAGGAGAAGGCACAGCAAAGGGCGCTGACGAGGCATTGTGGTGAATGCCGAAATAACGTTATACGCCTAACCTGCTGTCAACATAATACATTTCACGCTCTTGAATAAAAAACTATTGGCAATAATAAATAATTGCCAATAGAAATGATCTCAAACCGAACTATGACAATATCATAATTCATTAAAGATCAACAAAAAACAAAATCAAGAACAACAAAACACTGACGGTACGCAGAACGGGGTTGGCACTTTGTCAACAACAAAACTCCTGTGCAATTGTGTCCGATGGACATATGCATAGGCAAGTGCTTGTGTGTGTATTATGTTGGCATGTTGTGCGCTTCGAGGATGCTTTCTTCGCACCGGAGGGAAAAGTTCTCATTAACTTTGAGATGCTTTCTTCCCTTAAGGTTTGTGATGATAGAGGAGAAGGCACAGCAAAGGGCGCTGACGAGGCATTGTGGTGAATGCCGAAATAACGTTATACGCCTAACCTGCTGTCAACATAATACATTTCACGCTCTTGAATAAAAAACTATTGGCAATAATAAATAATTGCCAATAGAAATGATCTCAAACCGAACTATGACAATATCATAATTCATTAAAGATCAACAAAAAACAAAATCAAGAACAACAAAACACTGACGGTACGCAGAACGGGGTTGGCACTTTGTCAACAACAAAACTCCTGTGCAATTGTGTCCGATGGACATATGCATAGGCAAGTGCTTGTGTGTGTATTATGTTGGCATGTTGTGCGCTTCGAGGATGCTTTCTTCGCACCGGAGGGAAAAGTTCTCATTAACTTTGAGATGCTTTCTTCCCTTAAGGTTTGTGATGATAGAGGAGAAGGCACAGCAAAGGGCGCTGACGAGGCATTGTGGTGAATGCCGAAATAACGTTATACGCCTAACCTGCTGTCAACATAATACATTTCACGCTCTTGAATAAAAAACTATTGGCAATAATAAATAATTGCCAATAGAAATGATCTCAAACCGAACTATGACAATATCATAATTCATTAAAGATCAACAAAAAACAAAATCAAGAACAATTTTATAAATTTTACGAATTTTATGAGTTTTATGAATTTCATAAATTTAAGGAATTTCGTAAATTTAATATAAAATTTTATAAATTTAATAAATTTTATTAATATTTTGTATTTTATGAATTTTGTGAATTTTATAAATTTTATGAATTTTTTGAATTTTATAAATTTTATGGATTTTATGGATTTTATGAATTTTATGAATTTTATGAATTTTATGAATTTTATGAATTTTATGAATTTTATAAATTTTATGAATTTTATGAATTTTTGGAATTTTATAAATTTTATGAATTTTATGAATTTTATGAATTTTATGAATTTTATGAATTTTATGAATTTTATGAATTTTATGAACTTTATGAATTCTATAAATTTTATGAATTTTATGAATTTTGTGAATTTTATGAATTTTATGAATTTTATTAATTTTATGAATTTTATTAATTTTATAAATTTTAGGAATTTTGTTAATTTTATGAATATTAAAATTTTTTTGGTTTGTGTGATTTTTATAAGTTTTATAAGTTTTATGAATTTAATAAGTTTTATGAATTTTATAAATTTAATGAATTTTATAAATTTCAAGAATTTTAAAAATTTTATGAATTATATGAAATTTATAAATTTTATGAATTTTAAATTTTAATTTAAAATTAAAATTTATGTAGTTTACTTTATTTTTTATTTTTAATTTATTTAATTTTCTGTATTTGACGAATTTTTCAAAACTTTAGTAATTCAGAATTCAATTCTTCGCATTTTTTTCTTAGTTCTTTTAACACTATTTGTTAAATCATTGATTACACAGTGCAACACACTCTTTCAAACGATAGCATTTGACCTCAGTAACAAAACCCTAAACTCCATTTTGCTCCACTACGTCACAAATTTTTTTACAGTGGTGTAAAGTTTGATTTTTTGGTCAAAAGTCGAATCAAAGAATATGAAAAATCATCTGGAAAAATACGTTTGGGGTATTTCATGTCTGTATTAAAACAATCAGTGGAATATTTTCTCGAACATTTTAACCCTCTAGCTCCCACACGTATGGGACATTTTTGGCCCAATTTTGAAAAACAGTTTAAAAGTCAACTTTGGATGGAGGTCACGGATTAGAATCTTCGATAGAAATATTCTTCGGAAAATTTCACTAAGAGTTACCGAAGACAAATAACCTCTACGAGTCAAAGGTTCCAAAATAAATTCAAAATGAAATGTTAATGAAGTGTTAAAAAGTCAATTTTTGAGCAAACAGTGCAACGCACTTTTTCGGGAGTGAACCAAATTAATAGCAAACGATAGCATTTGACCTCAGTAACAAAACCCTAAACTCCATTTTCCTCCATTACGTCAATTTTTGTTTACAGTGATTTAAAGTTAGATTTTTTTGGTCAAATGTAAAATAAAAGAAAATGAAAAATCATGTATAAAAATAGATTTGGGATAGTTCATATCTTCGGAGACCTACATTAAAATTTTCCGGAGAATATTTTCTCGAAACATGTTAACCCTCTATCCGCCACCCATTTTGAACATTTTGAGAAATTTGACTTTTAAGCTGTTTTTCAAAATTTATCCTCAAGGTAGGAGCTGGAGGGTTCAAATGTTCTGATGAAATGTTCCTCTGAAAATTTTAATGTATGTCTCCGTAGACATGAACTATACCAAACCTATACCAACTTTAACCCACTGTATACAAAAATTGTGACGTAGTGGAGCAAAATGGAGTTTAGGGTTTTGTTACTGAGGTCAAATGCTATCGTTTGATATTGGCTTGTTTAACTCCCGAAAAAGTGTGTTGCACTGTTTGCTCAAAAATAGACTTTTTAACATTTCATTTTGATTTTATTTTGGAACCTTTGACTCGTAGATGTTATTTGTCTTCGATGACTCTTAGTGAAATTTTCCGGAGAATATTTCTAACGAAGATTCTTATCCTTGACCTCCGTCCAAAGTTGACTTTTAAACAGTTTTTTAAAATTGGGCCAAAAATGTCCCATACGGTTGGGAACTGGAGGGTTAAAATGTTCCGAGAAAATATTCCACAGATTGTTTTAATATAGGTCTCCTAAGACATGAAATACCTCAAACGCATTTTACAGATGATTTTTCATATTTATTGATTTAACTTTTGACTAAAAAAATCTAACTTCAAACCACTGTAAAAAAAATTTGTGACGTAGTGTGTCAAAATGGAGTTTAGGGTTTTGTTACTGAGGTCAAATTCTATCGTTTGAAATTGGTTTGGTTCACCCCCGAGTCCATGACCATCAAATTGTGTCATAGTGTTATTTTTAATACTTCGATTTCTTTCAATTAGTAAAATCTTGAAAGTTTTTAACCTTTTTTGTAAATTAAGGAAACCTTTGAATTGTCTGATTTCTTAAGTAATCAAATTATTTTTGAATATTTGTCTTTTTGTTTTTTTTTTAATATTTTGTGCCATTTAATTCATTACTATCCTTTATTTTTTGAGATTTTATTGTTTCCTTTCCGCAGAGTTATGGTCCTTTTTCTCTTCAGTATTAAGACTGTGAGATTTTCTATACATCGATCCAATATATATTGTCTCACAATTGGATTTCATACTTAAATAATTACCAATTATATTATTATTCATTGATCAAATCTCTAATAGTTTTTCTATGGCAATTAACAAACTATATAGATCACCCACCTGAAAACAGATTCACGCATTCCGTATGTTGTTCTCTCTTTTATTTGAGTTATTAAAGTTTCATTATTTGTTATTAATCTCTGCGAAAACAGTTTATCAAATATGACAATTTGTGGTAATACATTCAAAACACACGTACAAAGTCAAAGTTAACCAAATACTGACACATTTCTACGTTCACTTAGCTTGGAAGGATATTCAAATGTGTGTGAGTGTGGTGCACATACACACATCTACAGCGAACGTACACTGACAATATGTTGACATAATAATTGTTACAGATTAACATTTGGGGTAAGCATTTGTAACACAAACACACAAAGTTGGATGTAACTAAGCGAAAGTCAAACTAACAAATGTCGCAAATCACTTGGAGAAAGTTTTGGTATGGAATAGAGCAACAAAAAGCCACAATGAGAACCATTGCTGACAAATGTTTATTTATAACTAAAATATTTTAACACCAAGTGAAACTGAATATGCAACATTTCCGCTAGACATTATCATTGGTGCACATTGGGCGAAAAAAAAACTTTATATTTATGTTATTTTTATATATTTCTAAGATAAGGACTGCATCAAATTGTTTCATGATAACTATTTGGGACAGTAAGGATATATGATCGTTGGCACATTTATTATATATACATTTTTTTATATGTTTCACAAATATGTGACGCATTCATTTTTTTGCATTCTAGTACCTTTTAAAGGCAATGTGTTTTTTGACTAAAATGTTGAATTCGACCAATTATACAACTGTCTATGTGATCGTTAGTCACCTTGATTGGTCCTGATTATTATGTAATTTTTGTTTAATTAAGAAACTCTGTTTGTTCATTAGCCTGCCCTTTACGTCCTTCCTTTATCTGTCTTCCCATGTCTTCGAAACTCTTGTCTATTTCTCCCACTGTGCAAGCCAGTAATAATAGTATTGGGTGTATCCCTAATGGGTAAAGTATGTGTAGGTGTGGGTGTCACTGTATACGTGTGTACGTCTGTATGCCCAAATATTTTAGCTTTGTTTACCCTTTACCAACAGTGTTAACATTGACGCCTGCGACAACCCAAGGGTTTTATCTCAGTCATTTTGTCAGTCAGTTATTTGATTCGTTTGTATATTGTATTTTTTGGAATTTCATCAGACATCCGATATTAATACCAAAATACGGTATTTTTTAATTTTTTCCTCATAAAAAAACAAACTTACAAGTTCAAAATCAAATGTTTCTTTCAATTGTTCTATTTGAATTCAACAAATGTTCGAAATTATATTGAACTCTTGTGTTCAATAAAAAATTTTCAACCGATGAAAAAACTAAATAACGAACAATTGTTCAAAATAAAGTTATTTATCATTGTTGAAAAAAATATTGAACGTTCATGTACAAAAAAATAATGAACTTTTAAATATCGTACCGAAACTGGAATATCATAAATATTGTCCCGACCAAATTAAACGCAAGAAATATGTTTGTATTTAGATAAGTCATAACTATACAAATGTAACACAGCATCATCTTAAGAATTTCAACAAATATTTTTGGGAGAAAATCTAAAATTTCAGAAAACTCTTAGCGCTATGTATTTTCCCTTACATCTAATGAATGAGATATGATCGATACTATACCATCGCCAATAACAGAGGCCAGGTATTTTGAGTTTTGCTGAATACTGTGAAATAATCAACTTGATGCATCTTTATAGAACCCATCGTCAGTTTTTTCATGTATATATAGAAATGTATATTTATTATAATTTGAAACGAACATTGTTCGAAAAGATTTTTAACTCTAAAGTTGAAAAAAAATATTCAACTTGAATGTTATTTATCTTTGTTGAAAATAAAAATTTTATAGTTTTTCCATCATTGTTCATTATTTATTTTGAACATGAGAGTTATGTTTTCAAACAAACATTGTTAGAAAACATATTGAACTCATGTGTTGAGAAATATTTTTCAACTTCTAAGTTATTTATTTTTGTTAGAAACAAAAAAAGTATCGTTTTCCGACCCTTGAATTTCATACAATTAAAATGTTACTTAAAGAAAGTGAAAAGCACAATAAATTGAAACTAAAATGATGACGGAAGAACAGTTACTCTGTTATTAGTATTGAAAGCAAATATTAGCAATTGGTTCATGCATTACGGTGATTCTCATTTAGACACACACATAGGGCAGGCAACACGAGTACATACTTGCATGTGTGTGTTTGTATATATTCAGCGTGATTGCGTACATAAGAGTGTTATTAGGTATTTGCTTTATTACCCCTCCCATCGTGAAATTGTGTGGGATAAAGGCGTTCTCAATGTTTTTTTTTGAGGAGACGTAAAAAAATGAAAATAAATACAATAAAAGTTATAGGTTTTCATATTACCATATATAATTTGTTTTGTATTTCTTGTATAAACAGAGGGAGATTGAAGATATCATAAATAGAGATACGTATGCGTTATATATTAATGTGAAAATTAAATGTTGCTCATACGTAGACGTGATTATATGTATAGGCCTATAGGGTGTTGTTAAAGCTAAGATAGTAAAGGAAAATGCTCAACAGTCGACAAATTCAGTCTACACAACAACATTTCCGATGACGGATTCAGGCTGGTTAGCTTCGCGTCGGCAAGAAACATGGTAGTGAGTGGAACCAGATACCCGCATAAAAATTTCCCCAAAGCAACCTGGATATCCCCTGATTTTAAGACATGAAACCAGATTGGTCTCGTGGTAATGAATGGAAAGCATGCCATGTCGGATTACCACCTAATTGCAGCCTAGGAACGCATGCGATTAAGTAGTGCAAAAGAAGCAAGACAGCGCAAAGCAGCATGCCACCGAGATAGCCAATGCATACTGCGAACCTACTTTATCAATTACTGCAAACAAACACCTTTAATTCCGATGTTCCCAACAATCAGGGGCAGCATATTGCCAATTCTGTGGCCACTGCCTTAACGACCGTATCGGTTTATGAAAACCAAGCTCCGACAAGCCCTGGAATGTCACATAATGTCTGAGGAAATGGAAGCTGCATACGGGGGCAAAACTGCAGCCAATCGTAACTTGTGCGGTGACGGAACGAAATAATGAGAAGAGGGCATAGATGAACGACTCTGTAGACCGATAAAGCATCTATCGAAGAAAAAAGAGAGGATAGCGAAAATTACAGGGATAGAGGTGAGACAGGAAAGTTCTTCTTCTTCCTCTTAATTGGCAGCAGCAACAGATATCAATTTATGAGTAGCCTCAAGTATAAAATAATTTCAAGCGCTTCTGTCTTTTGTGCTCCGTAGATAGTTCGTCACACTAAGCTTAGCTAACAGCTCTTTCACTTGGTCCATCCAACGAAGTATTCGTCGCCCGCTCCTGCGACGCCCATGGAGTTTATTGACGAAGACCTATCGAGCTGGAACATATCCATCCAACGTGCTTGACTATGTCGATGTCATTGTACAGCTCATACAGCTCGTGGTTCATTCGAAGACGATACTCGCCGTTAACGACAGTTCTGCCAAAAGGTTAAAAAAAAGGTTTTGGAACAGGGATCTCCACCTGTAAGGACAGTGATGGAAATCTGGTCTCAGACATGCAGAGTGTGCTGCAAATATAGAGGGAAGACTATCGTACTTTACTGGATTCGGAAGGCAGCAGAGTGGCGAAATCACATCAATCTTCGACGGAGGAAATTGTCCACCAACGAAACGATAAAATAATAAAGCAACGTGCACGCACCAGGTAATAAACAGGAGTGCATGTCCAATGATTGGAATCTGAGTGAAAGGCGATCCAAGTGTGTGTACCATTTATCGCCAGATAAGTATTTAACGCACCGCATGCAAGGTACTCTGAAGTGTGTTATGGGAAAGACTAAATCCCTTCCTATGGAATCTGGTTGTACCTTATCAGTGTTGCCGACAAGACACTCACGCCAAGACAAATCCTGAATAAGACCCAAGAAATGCGAATCAACACCAACCATTCGCTTGTCTATAGCGGATGCCGATGGACTGCCGGCAGAACTTTTTTAGACTGGCGGCGATGAATTGGCGACTTGCATGCACCAGCTGATAAACACGATTTGGCTAACGAAATGCATGCCCGGTGATTGGAATCTGAGTATTCTATGTCCTTTACATAAGACAGGCGATCCAAGTGTGTGCACCAGCTACCGTGGGATTAGCCTTTTATCTATCGCATACAAGGTCCTGTCTAGTAGTTGGGCCTTATCACTGGGCTTTAGACCTAATAAGATCACGACCGGTCAGATATTCACACTACGGCGAAAACCTGGAGAAGGCCCAAGAAATACAGATCGACACCTAC
Source organism: Muscina levida (assembly GCA_964034835.1). Lineage (NCBI taxonomy): Eukaryota > Metazoa > Arthropoda > Insecta > Diptera > Muscidae > Muscina > Muscina levida. The sequence continues at coordinate 91,304,041 of OZ035882.1, read as the reverse complement.
TATTTGTTTGTCGATTACAAAGCTGCATTCGACAGTCTAATACAACAGAAACTTTTAGATGCTATGGCTGAGTTTCGTAATACCGCAATGCTGTTACGACTTAACAGGATGACAATGACCGATACGAAGTCTTCATTGAAAAAAGGCATAAGACTGATAGAGTCATTTTGTACTAAGTGAGACAAGGCGATAGTCTGTCATGCGATCTATTTAACATCACAATGGAAATTATCATGCGGAAGGCTGCAGTAAATACGATTGGTACTATTCACGTGCTGCTCGTGTATGTCGAGGATATAAAGACCATTAGCCGAGAACTGCGGGATGCTACTGCAGCCTTTTCAAGCATTGAGAAGCCGCTGACAGAAGAGACTATTGTGATTAATAAAGACAAAACCAAGTTTTTTTGTTTAAACGAACGATGATACTACTCGTTTGGAACTCTGCGTAAACGTTGACAACTATAACTTTGAAGTGGTAGATGATTTTGTCTACCTGTGCTCCGCCATACACAGATAATAATATGAGCTGAATTAGGAGAGGAGAATTGAACACAAACCGCTGGGCAAGCGGTCTGGGCTGGTCAAATAAAGCCAGAACGGTACCAGTTACTTAAACCCTACCTGTGTGAGGTATGCACAATTTTACTCTCAATAAATTGAAACTAAAATGATGACGGAAGAACAGTTACTCTGTTATTAGTATTGAAAGCAAATATTAGCAATTGGTTCATGCATTACGGTGATTCTCATTTAGACACACACATAGGGCAGGCAACACGAGTACATACTTGCATGTGTGTGTTTGTATATATTCAGCGTGATTGCGTACATAAGAGTGTTATTAGGTATTTGCTTTATTACCCCTCCCATCGTGAAATTGTGTGGGATAAAGGCGTTCTCAATGTTTTTTTTTGAGGAGACGTAAAAAAATGAAAATAAATACAATAAAAGTTATAGGTTTTCATATTACCATATATAATTTGTTTTGTATTTCTTGTATAAACAGAGGGAGATTGAAGATATCATAAATAGAGATACGTATGCGTTATATATTAATGTGAAAATTAAATGTTGCTCATACGTAGACGTGATTATATGTATAGGCCTATAGGGTGTTGTTAAAGCTAAGATAGTAAAGGAAAATGCTCAACAGTCGACAAATTCAGTCTACACAACAACATTTCCGATGACGGATTCAGGCTGGTTAGCTTCGCGTCGGCAAGAAACATGGTAGTGAGTGGAACCAGATACCCGCATAAAAATTTCCCCAAAGCAACCTGGATATCCCCTGATTTTAAGACATGAAACCAGATTGGTCTCGTGGTAATGAATGGAAAGCATGCCATGTCGGATTACCACCTAATTGCAGCCTAGGAACGCATGCGATTAAGTAGTGCAAAAGAAGCAAGACAGCGCAAAGCAGCATGCCACCGAGATAGCCAATGCATACTGCGAACCTACTTTATCAATTACTGCAAACAAACACCTTTAATTCCGATGTTCCCAACAATCAGGGGCAGCATATTGCCAATTCTGTGGCCACTGCCTTAACGACCGTATCGGTTTATGAAAACCAAGCTCCGACAAGCCCTGGAATGTCACATAATGTCTGAGGAAATGGAAGCTGCATACGGGGGCAAAACTGCAGCCAATCGTAACTTGTGCGGTGACGGAACGAAATAATGAGAAGAGGGCATGGATGAACGACTCTGTAGACCGATAAAGCATCTATCGAAGAAAAAAGAGAGGATAGCGAAAATTACAGGGATAGAGGTGAGACAGGAAAGTTCTTCTTCTTCCTCTTAATTGGCAGCAGCAACAGATATCAATTTATGAGTAGCCTCAAGTATAAAATAATTTCAAGCGCTTCTGTCTTTTGTGCTCCGTAGATAGTTCGTCACACTAAGCTTAGCTAACAGCTCTTTCACTTGGTCCATCCAACGAAGTATTCGTCGCCCGCTCCTGCGACGCCCATGGAGTTTATTGACGAAGACCTATCGAGCTGGAACATATCCATCCAACGTGCTTGACTATGTCGATGTCATTGTACAGCTCATACAGCTCGTGGTTCATTCGAAGACGATACTCGCCGTTAACGACAGTTCTGCCAAAAGGTTAAAAAAAAGGTTTTGGAACAGGGATCTCCACCTGTAAGGACAGTGATGGAAATCTGGTCTCAGACATGCAGAGTGTGCTGCAAATATAGAGGGAAGACTATCGTACTTTACTGGATTCGGAAGGCAGCAGAGTGGCGAAATCACATCAATCTTCGACGGAGGAAATTGTCCACCAACGAAACGATAAAATAATAAAGCAACGTGCACGCACCAGGTAATAAACAGGAGTGCATGTCCAATGATTGGAATCTGAGTGAAAGGCGATCCAAGTGTGTGTACCATTTATCGCCAGATAAGTATTTAACGCACCGCATGCAAGGTACTCTGAAGTGTGTTATGGGAAAGACTAAATCCCTTCCTATGGAATCTGGTTGTACCTTATCAGTGTTGCCGACAAGACACTCACGCCAAGACAAATCCTGAATAAGACCCAAGAAATGCGAATCAACACCAACCATTCGCTTGTCTATAGCGGATGCCGATGGACTGCCGGCAGAACTTTTTTAGACTGGCGGCGATGAATTGGCGACTTGCATGCACCAGCTGATAAACACGATTTGGCTAACGAAATGCATGCCCGGTGATTGGAATCTGAGTATTCTATGTCCTTTACATAAGACAGGCGATCCAAGTGTGTGCACCAGCTACCGTGGGATTAGCCTTTTATCTATCGCATACAAGGTCCTGTCTAGTAGTTGGGCCTTATCACTGGGCTTTAGACCTAATAAGATCACGACCGGTCAGATATTCACACTACGGCGAAAACCTGGAGAAGGCCCAAGAAATACAGATCGACACCTACTATTTGTTTGTCGATTACAAAGCTGCATTCGACAGTCTAATACAACAGAAACTTTTAGATGCTATGGCTGAGTTTCGTAATACCGCAATGCTGTTACGACTTAACAGGATGACAATGACCGATACGAAGTCTTCATTGAAAAAAGGCATAAGACTGATAGAGTCATTTTGTACTAAGTGAGACAAGGCGATAGTCTGTCATGCGATCTATTTAACATCACAATGGAAATTATCATGCGGAAGGCTGCAGTAAATACGATTGGTACTATTCACGTGCTGCTCGTGTATGTCGAGGATATAAAGACCATTAGCCGAGAACTGCGGGATGCTACTGCAGCCTTTTCAAGCATTGAGAAGCCGCTGACAGAAGAGACTATTGTGATTAATAAAGACAAAACCAAGTTTTTTTGTTTAAACGAACGATGATACTACTCGTTTGGAACTCTGCGTAAACGTTGACAACTATAACTTTGAAGTGGTAGATGATTTTGTCTACCTGTGCTCCGCCATACACAGATAATAATATGAGCTGAATTAGGAGAGGAGAATTGAACACAAACCGCTGGGCAAGCGGTCTGGGCTGGTCAAATAAAGCCAGAACGGTACCAGTTACTTAAACCCTACCTGTGTGAGGTATGCACAATTTTACTCTCAATTGTATAACAAATTTCAGTTACGATAATTTAAGGTAAACCAAAATATAAAATGCCAAATCAGCATTTCAACTGGCACAAGATCAATGCAACCCTTAGTTCATAAATATCTTTGTAACAATACTAATCAGTCATATGTGTATATGAAATACAAAACCCTTATATCTGTCCGATGAACTCACATGTCGCATATTTACATCAGTATGTCCAATGGCCATTAAGCAATTTCTTTCTTGCGGTAAAACGACACTACCTTTAAAGTACAACGAACTGGAAAAGAATCATACTTAATGCAAAAAAGAGTAAAATCGAATCATTTGATAAAAATGCGTCAATTAAATACTGATACTGAACTATGTATACACATTTTAAGATATTTAGTACTAATTTTAGAGCAAGTTAATATATAAATGGTCCGACTCTCACTTTGAAATCAAGGAGTCTTACTTGATGATAAAGAATAAGGACTTCTATCTTAAAAACATCATAATAATCATCTTCATTTAATGCTCAAGATTTCGTTATTGACAGTGCGAAAGTCGAGCTTTAAATTTTTCTTCACAGCGCAGAATGTCGTCTAATGACATTAGTGGATCAATCTATTCGGAAAGTCTTCGAGAGAAAAATACTTCGCAAAATACATATATAGTATATAAAAATGTATGTCCATCAGCATATTATTTGCAAAGATGAGCGCTATAACACTATGATAATAGACATTTGGTTTCAGCCATTACATATGTAGCGAGTTTGTAGATGGTACTCGCTGCATATGTTCGTACAACGTATAAGTAATATTAATTTTATGTGGATTTTATATTAATCATACGTACATCGTTCCAATATTGTGGATTTCTGGTTTCATAATACATTGCGGCGATCAATCAGAGGGCGAGAAATTCCAAGTTTGGTTGAATGTTCAGTATAGTTAAACACCCAAAGGGTTTGGCTTTCTCAGGCCAAACTTTTTTTTATGACTCAAGAACCCTTGATGGTTACTCATTTCATTCTTCAGCAGAAATGTAGATAAGGCATTTAAAAATGATTTATATTAATATATCCATGTAAAACAATCAAATTGGACTATTTTTATCGAATGAAATCTTCTAAAAATTTTTATTATTACACAGTAAAACATTTTTCAGCTCTTTGGTTTGTCAAACAAAATAGCCTAAAACGTGACAAATTCCCCTATACGATACTGACTAACATCAAATCGATATTAAATTATTGTGGCATGTAACTTAACAAAACGAATGATGCAGAACTTCTTCTTTTTGGGGCTACTTTCGCATGAGTCCCAAAAACATGTGTTATTTAACCATAAACCCCTAAATACTGGAATGAAGTGCGTATGAGTAATATAAAATCCGCATATCTTTAATATTACCCATACGTTGTACATACACACATACCTACGTATGTAACGAGTACAATATGCAAACTCGCTACATATATGCAAAACAGTACTTCGGTCAGGGTCGCCAATCAATATCATCAGCAATGACCAGAATGGCCAGATACTTGGAGTTATGGGCTTTAGGATAGTTTCATTTAATAGAATTAGTCCAACTTTTGAAGAGAACGCTTTGAGGGTTTACTATATTGATCTAGTACATTCACCCTGACTTAGAATTTCTCACCCATCCACCACCCCGCTCAGTTTGGCTGTTGTACTGTATAATGTAACATTGTTGCTGTACCTTTGTACAAAGTCTGTATTTGACCCTCTAGAAAACTATCCCTTCGTTAAATTTCTCGTACTTTTTTTCTCTGCACGAGCAAACTGATCTCTCTCTTGCTATATTTTCTTGCCATACATTATAACAGTCAATGACACTCTGTATCAACAAACCAAATATACGATTATAGTGTCATTATTATTTGCCATATTCAATATTAGTTTGTCGTATGCCGTAATCAAACGTCAAGTGTGCGAGTAAGTGGTGTCAGTAAATACACACACAGAGATATCTGTACAAGCTTACATATCGATTATGATATTCACATATTGTATGTGTATGCATGAGTTGGGGTCATAAGGTTGGCTATATATCACAGATGTGAAGCACATGTGTGCGTGTGTGTATTTAATACGTTGACTGTGCAACAGGGGTGAGTGTGACTGGTGTGATTTCACAGCAATGATATGAAGCGCTATTAAATGCAGGTGCTGTTCAACAATTTATTATGATTACCGATAATTTATAAGGGAGAGTAAAAAAAGTAGAAAAAGAAAAAAAAACCGCAGAATAAAAGTTTCTTTGAAATAAACCAATTACTTGCGATTTACCAAGCAATCAAAAAGTAAATTGTGTTTTTTTTTAAGTTGTTGTAGTTCTTGCCACTACCGACCATCAGTTGTGTATCGTTAGAAATTAAACATCAAAAGTTAATAAACACTAGCTGGTGGTCTATTTAATAAAAAAAAGAAATAAATGGAAAAAAAAATTTATGTTTGAATATAAACAAAAAAACAAGAACACGCCACCAACCGCAAATATAATTCTTGCATAACTTTTATGCAAACACCAGCCAGTTTATATAAAAGAAGAAGACGAATAAAAACACGCAAAAAGAAATAGAATCAGTAAAAAGAAGATGTTGAGTAAAAAACGAAAAAAGCATCCACAGACATGAGATGACATTCTAAAGGCTCTTTTATCCTGGATAAGAAAGTGAATAATAATAAGTAAAACAGTTTACTTGGGCAAACATATTTTTTTTGTGGTTTCTTGTTTGTGCAACCATTTTACTTTGGCAAACAATTTTTTCCTACGAAGAAAACCATTTATTTTCCACATCGTTTTTGTGTTCTTGTGTCTCTTTGAAAGTACTCGTATATTTCATTATTTCATGCCTTTTATGCTTGGCTTTGTTTTTCTAACATTTGTATCCAATTTGCGGTTGGGTATGTTTGCCAACTGAGTACCCATTTCAGAGCATGACGTATGTAAATTGTTTAAAATTGCCTTTTACGCAAATGGCAAGAACAAAATCTCATCCAAATAACAAGTCATAACTTCAATATTTGTCCATAAATCATTCTGGGAAAATGTTGCAAAGATTGTAAAATAGAAATTTGATGAGCATTCAAGAACATTTTGCACACAAATCGACTTTGTGTATGTTAGTAGGGGTTTTCCTATATCCATTATATGATAGCAGATTTTGATTAGGTGAAACACACCTAAGCCCCCATTTCCCCCTATTAATAGGTGCTAATACAATTCATTTAGAATGTGTGGTGTGTTTTTTTTATTTTAGCATTTAGTTTGGATTTCGTTAAAAACTTCGTTCACTGACTCTTTGCCCATTGGAAATTTATTATAAACTAAATGCAAGACTTTTCTTTATTTAATTTTTTTTAAAATTTATTAATATAATATTTTCTGGAAAACTTTGCACTGATATCATTATGCAACAAAGGGAACAACAATTTCGGTATCAGTATTCCTACTATACTTATCATTATCATCAATATCAATATCATTTGATAAGAAATAAAAATGTAATGCATTAAAGAAGACGTCCTAGACCCCAATTATCCGAAGACAAAATTAGTTTTTGGGCTTTCTAAACGATTTAGCCGCGTTCGTCTGTCTGTACATATGTAGCGAGTTTGCATAAGATACTCGCTTCATATATAGTACGTCGTATGAGTAATATTAATGAACTGCGGAATTTATATTAATCATACGCACTCCATTCCAATACTGTGGATTTCTGGTATAATAACACAGTACAACAGCCAACTTGGAAGGTGAGAAATTCCAAGTTAGAGTGAAGGTAAATGTAAAGTATAGTAAAACCGCGAAAGAGTTTGGCCTTCTCTATAGTTCTGCTGAAGAATGAAATGAGAAATCATCAATGATTCTTGTATTATAGCTGAAAAACGAAACGAATAAACGAATAATCAAGATAAGCTAAATATATAAAGGATTATAGACATGGCATTTCTCACCACCCCCAGACAATTATCTCGAAAATCTTCTACAGTGATATTTAAATATACTAATTCTCATACGCTATGCTCATTTAATCAACCAATCAAAAAACAGCAGCGACATACACGACATCAATGCCAAAGTTTCTTTCAAAATATCGGATATTGAATTAAAAGTTAATACATATATAAATGAACTTTGGAGCTGGCCTTTCCAAGCTGTCGCATAAACTCCGAAGAGCCATACTGAAAATTAAATTATTGCCCTTCTTAATGCTAAACCAAGAAATAAATTAAACTTTTCTTCATGAGAATGCGTTCACTCACTCCAGTAAGGAAACAAAAGGGTTGTGAGCCCTTAAGTACATTTGCACCGATATACAGTGAAGCGTATACTTTTTCGCTCTCCAGTGTATAAAAGCTCATTTAAACTACTGGCACCAGTAGGGCTAAAATACAGTTTGGTCAAGCCCACTCCGCCCACAGATCAAAAATTAAAATTTCGTCTGCATATTCATATTCATCTTGCTAAGCACTATCTGTCTATCAAATTTTATATTTCTTGCCTTAAAAATATGTTTTGCCACGCCCATTCCGCCCACTGGACCAAGATTAAAATTTCGTCCACATACTCATATTAGTGTTGCCGAGTACTATCGGTGTATCAAATTTTGTCTCTATAGCTCTAAACATATGTTTTGCCACGCCCTCTTCCCACAATGATCCAAAATTGAAATGGCGTTTGCATATTCATATTCATGTTGCCAAGCTCTATCTGTGTATCAAGTTTTATTTACTTAGGTCTAAAATATAGTTTTACCACGCCCACTCCGCCCACTGGCCCAAAATTTTAATTTCGTCTGCATATTCACATTTGTGTAGCCGAGTACTATCTGTATATCAAATTTTATTCCTCTGAGCTAAAATACAGTTTTGTCACACCCGCTCCGCCCACTGATCCAAAATTTAAATTTCGTCTGCATATTCATATTCGTGTTGCCGAGTACTATTTGTGTACCATATTTTATCTCTCTGGGGCTACAATACAGTTTTTTCACCCTTACTCCGCCCATAGGGCCAAAAATTTAGCCTACGATAATTTCCATTCAATACACTAACTGTCTTCCAAATTTCATTGAAATCGGTTCAGCCGTTTAGGCGTGATTGAGTAACAAACAAAAAAACAGACATCTATTCACATTTATAATATTAAAAAGGGATTTTTATGTTTCAAATATTGTTAAAGGAATATTTAGTTAATATATATTAATTTGAAATTTGTCGATGTGGTAAAACTATTGATCGAGTATTGTCCGACTAAAAATTAAATATAGACTCAGTAACATTAAGTCGCACTCAATCACAGCGATTTGTCTAAGGATTCATTTTGTATGTAAACAGTTCTTGATGGGTCGAAATGCCAAAACAATTTGTTTTCGAAAACAGAGTCTGAAGGCGCTTTTATAATAGATACGTATGAGTGATATGAATATATATTAATACTCATACGATATACTCATTTTTCCAACCAATCAAAAAACAACAACTAAATGCACTCCCTCAATGCCAAAGCTCTTTTTAAGATATCGGATATTGAATTTTACATGATGTTCCTGGGCACAATGCATTTCATTTATCACATTCAGTTTTCCCCAGAGCTCGCAAAATATGCTCAACCAAATTTTACTGCGCGGTCTGCTCACATAAAAGACCGAAAAAAGACGGAATCGCTCAGTGTCTTAACAGCAACCATTTTTTCGTTTTGTTCGTGTTCTTGCTCTCAGGTTTCGGGTTGAACGTAAGACATGAATCGGTCTCTTACTGACCGCTCGATACGAACAGACTTTATGTCGCTCAGCTACTGAGAATCAGCAAGTGAGCAAAGCAAGCAAAGTGTCCGCGCAAAAGGTCTTTATTTTTATTGTTGCTTTGCATTATGTTGTTGCCTTAAAAATTTCGTCATATGCTTTAAAGAGGAGAGAAGAAGAAAAGGGGAAAGGGGGATCATGAGTGTGCAAATGTGTATGCGTACGGTTGCTTATCTACACGCGCAACACACATACAAGCTCAAAAGACCGTTTCACAAGTTTTTACGAAGTAAAGGGTCTCGAGTAAACCCATGAGCCGATCTAGTGAACAAAAATGCTCGTCGGTTGAGCAAAGAGCTAGCCAAAGAAGAATGAAGTTTAAGGGTTTTTCGCGACAGTTTCGCATCGTGTCAGTGGATGAGTGGTTTTTTTTATGACAATAACAACGAGAGAGACCAATTATTGCGAGCTCTGGTTTTCTCATAATTATAGCTGGCCTGGAAGGCCAATCTTTTCTAACCCATTGTACATATTTAGCTCTGCTCTGTCACAGACAAATAAGTTACGGATATTTTGTATAGTCCCCTTTTTGTCCAGAAAGAAAATTTATAAATTTTAGATCTTTGCCACTTGTGTTCGTTGTACTTCTACCATAACACAAGCTACAGTGTAGTATATTCTTCTTTGATTGTAGTTGAATCTGCAATCGGTATCGAACCCAACTTATTGCCGTTATACATGAGTACACATTTTAGGCTGCGTTTGGAGGAATCAATTAATAAAAACAATTCGTTTGGATCGTAATTCTATACTTCCATTGCTTTCTGATGCTTTTACTATATAGTTTCATGTTGTACTCGACCAGACCTACAGCATGTACTAGGTCACACCCCCAAGTTCCGCTGGACTCTCGTAGTTCGGATTGTAGCACGTTGTAATTATTCTTGTTAGTTAGAAAAAAAACATCAGTCATTTTTAATTTGCATATTTTAAAAGTTTCAAAGGATTTTTGACTTATCATGTTAACTTAACAAATTTTTCCAGATTAACTTCTGTTTCGAGAAAATTTAAATTGCATACAAAAAAACAAACAATAATACTTATAATGGCATTAGCAGGTCATGCCTATCCTTGAAATGCCATAGAAGACAATTACTTGCCATATATTTTTAGATATTTTATAGCAAACCCCCATTACGCAAACCCGTAGAAGAGAAATACTCGTCATTGGAGAAACCTTGAACTATTACCTATCATCTACAAAATTTTTATTGTTGTTGTATTTTAAACCATTTCATGCTACACAAACCGAATAATAAGCAAAAACGTATCTAATACAAATATATATGACTTAACCTTAGATGTGGCGGAGAATTAAAAAAAATTATCCTTCTCAAAAAAAAAAAAAACTATCCTCTTCTTATCCCGTATCATTTTCTTAGAGTTTCTTTGAATTTATCTTGATTGTCATGTTTTGATATTGCTGACATGGTGATGCGGTGTAAGGGGGCCAACAACTTGTCTCCTCCCCATTTCACTTCTGTGTAACTTAAAGAAGTTTACTCTTTCATGTCTGACAACATTTTGGCAAAAAGATTTTTGTTGCTGTTTGAATTTTTTTTCTTTTTCTCTGCTATGTGGTTGAATACGTTTACTTATGTTGTGAAACCTTTTGGCGAAAACCAGGCCATATGTTTGTATATTTTTGTAAGTGTGTGCTTTTCTAGTTACTAGATGTCGACCATCTGGTAGTCTCTGGTTTTGTGTCCTATGTTTGTCTTCTTCTCTTCTCTGGGGTCTGTGTTTAATTTTCCTATTTAAAGAGATTTGCTCTGTTTGGTTTTCTTGTTTTCTTGATGTGTGTGTGTGTGTGTTTAATCTGTACATCGTCAAAGTGACCAGTGGCAAAAATTTATTATGTTAATTAGGCAAAAGTATAAAAATAAATATAATAAATACATTTGTATACACCTGTAAACATTTACACAGTTACACAACGATGAACTTAGCATAGAGTATAAGTGTAAGTGAGCAATATTTTTGGCGTGGGGTTTAGAAGTTATGACTCACATGCTGGCAAGCAAGTGAACTTAATGAGAGTTTGAAGTGGACTTGAAATAATACCGTGCCACAAAAATTATGTGTTTTTTCTCTTGCTTAAAAAGAGATCTATACAAGTTAAACTATGGAGGTACTGTAGCTAAACTGCTTAGTTCAGTTTTGTATTTTGGGAACCCAAAGATCTTCAACTTTGTTTAACTTTATCCAGAACGTTTAAGTATATCATTTTTTGTAAAATTTTCTTGAACATTGCAACAATGCGAATAACATCACTAGTCATAGCCAATGAATGAGGTCCATCTTTTTCACATTCTAAAGATGCGAAGGGGCTAGCCGTAATATGATGTTGAGAACACGCGACTATCATGCGGTATATCCATAGTTAAATTCCTGTTTTAGTCATCTTTATTTTCTTTCATCTGCGACCCCCTCTATGTTGTCGACAGCAACTTCGCAGTATAGTGTTGACTTCATCGACATGTCAAGTAATAATTTCTCTAACAGCTGACAATCGCATTCGTCTATAAACATGTAGATGCCGTTTGTGGTGTTTGTTTGTTTGCCTATTTGTTTGTTTGTATGTTTGTTGCTTAATCACGCCCAAACCGCTGAACCGATTTCTTTGAAATTTAGAAGAAAGTTAGTCTACTAATTGGAAGTGGGCGTGGCAGAACATATTTTTAGAGCTAGGGGGATACAATTTGGTACACAAATAGCACTCGGCAACATGAATATGAATATGCAGACGGAATTTTAATTTTGGATCAGTGGGCGAAGTGGGGGTGGCAGAACTGTATTTTAGCCCTAGATAAATAAAATTTGATACACAGATAGTACTCGCCAACACGAATATGAATACGCACACAAAATTTTAATTTTGGATCAGTGGGCGGAGCGGGTGTGACGTAACTGTATTTTAGCTCAGAGAAATAAAATTTGATATACAAATAGTACTCGGATGCACGTATATGAATATGGAGACGAAATTTAAATTTTGGACCAGTGGGCGGATTGGGCGTGGCGAAACATATTTTTAGCGCTAGAGAGAACATATTTGATACATAGATAGTGATCGGCAACATGAATATTAATATGCAGACGGAATTTTAATTTTGGATCAGTGGGCGGAGAGGGCGTTGCAAAACTGTATCTTAGAACTAGAGATATAATATTTATATTTGGTACACAGATAGTACTCGCCAACACGAATATGAATATGCAGACGAAATTTAAATTTTGGGTCAGTGGGCGGAGTAGGCGTGGCAAAACTGTATTGCAGGCCCAGAGAGATAAAATTTGGTACACAAATAGTACTCGACAACACGAATATGAATATGCATACGACATGTTAATTTTGGATCAGTGGGCGGAGTGGGCATGGCGAAACTATATTTCAGACAGAGAGATACAATTTGTCACCCAGATAGTAAACGACAAATTTTGAAATTTTAGACCAGTGGGCGAATTGGGCGTGGCAAAACATATTTTAAGAGGTAAAGACAACAAATTTGATACAAAGATAGTGCTTAGCAACATGAATATGAATATGCAGACAGAATTTTAATTTTGGATCAGTGGGCGGAGTAGGTGTGGCAAAACTGTACTTAGACCTACAGATATAATATTTGGTATACAGATAGCACTCGCCAACACGAATATGAATATGTTAACGAAATTTTTATTTTGGATCAGTGGGCGTGACAAATCTGTATTGTAGCCCCAGAAAAATAAAATTTGATACACAGATAGTACTCGGCAACATGAATGTGAATATGCGGACGAAATTTAAATTTTGGACCAGTGGGCGGAGTGGGCGAACATATTTTTAGAGCTAGAGAGAACAAATTTGATACACAGATAGTACTCGGCAACATGAATATGAATATGCAGACGGAATTTTCATTTTGGATCAGTGGGCGGAGTGGGCGTGGCAAAACTGTATATTAGTACTAGATAAATAAAATTCGATACATAGATTGTACTCGACAATACAAATATGAATATGCAAACGAAATTTAATTTTGGATCAGTATGCGGAGTGGGCATGGCAAAACTATATTTTAGACAGAGAGATACAATTTGTCACCCGGATAGTGAACGTCATCACAGATACTACACGCCAACACGAATATGAAAATGCAAACGAAATTTGTATGTTGGATCAGTAGGCGAAGTATGAGTGTCAAAACTATATTTTGGAGCTAGAGAGATACAATTTGACACACAGATAGTACTCGGCAACACGAATATGTATATGCAGGCAACATTTTAATTTTGGATCAGCGGGCGGAGGGGTGTGAACAAACTGTTTTTTAGCCCCAGAAAGGTATGATATTATACAAAGATAATATTCGGGACTTCAAGTTCAAATTTGCAGACGAAAAGGATATGCTCAAGCAGTGGGCGATGTGGGAAGTGGCAAAACTGTCTTTGAGCCTTACAACGATTTTATATTTGAAACACTGATTTTACTCGATACCAAAAAGGACAATTTAAATCCCAATAATTACATTTACACGCACCAAGCGTATATATATACCAAGCGTGTACGCATAAAAATTTCCCGAATCCTAGTATATAAATATTCAATATTTCATCTAAGACTACAGATTTATATTTTTTGTCGAGTAGATTTTCAAGTTACCTCTTCTTGACATCTTCTGTTACATATAACTAACATTACAGCACATGCTTCAAGTGCTATGAAATATTTGCCTTAAGGCAATTTATTATTTTGATTTTAACAACAAAATCCTACATTTAAATTTATATTCTTGGACAATATACAGAATTATATATATAGTCAACCAACAAGCAGTCCTTGATGTGCAAAATAATGTTCTTTATTGATCAGAAGGAAATAACAATAAAATACAATAGAGAAAATAAACAAAGCCAACAAAAGAAGTGCCAGTTGACAATAGAACACCACACACACTTACGTAGAAGAAGGCCCAGCATTGTTTCCGGTTTATTTATAATATTTATTTAAATTTGGTGTGATAACTTTAAAGCCACCCCTTTAGGTAACGAGTAGGATGGCGTTATACTAAATGTTCCATAGCATTAGTGGTCACAAGCATCGGAGGCACCGGCATCCCATAGAATTTAGCACCAACTCCAACACTGCCCTTCTGCTATTTCGGTACATTTTGGCACAAAACAACCCTGAATTTGAACCAGAGCTCTATGCTGTGGTTGCTGCTGCTCGCTTGCTAGTCTGTTGTTGTGTTTAGTATAGGGGATATGAATATTTATTGGCAAAACCTGGTTAAGGTTATTTATAGTAGGAGTTCTCATTTTAATGGTGATTAAGATGAGATTTTATAAATAGTAAAATATTCACAGAAACCGCATCAAAGCTAGGGTAACGCTGGTTTTCATTGGCAAGACATTACCGCATAATGTTGGCTAGGTAATCATAATATTAGCACCGAATATAATATAATATTTTAGGCTGAAGTATTTTGGTTAAATTTCACTTGTTTACAAAATTTGCTACTTAAATAAAAATGTTATCATTTAACTTAAATTTAACAAGCATCATGTTTGCCACGTGCAACTCAAACCCCAAAAACCGTACGAACCTGCAAGCCAACATCGTGTCCACATGCTAATGTGCAATCTAAAATTTAAACTTTAAATATCACATACATAACAACTCATTCGCCATCAGCTTTCGCATGATTTCCCTTACACAAGAATTTTTGTAGTGTTGTTGCTGCTACCAACAACAACAACATAATGAATATTCAAATTGTTGTAAAAATAACAACTTTCTAACACAACGACGATTGCTAAAGTGCCAACCAGCCTGTTTTTGTGTTGCACACTCAAATGAAATATGACTTTTCTCTTTATGCCTCAACATTGACACCCAACTGCATACAGACAATTACATTCTAACAAACAAGAGCACATGCTTACACCTACACACCCAAAAGACAAACATTCTACACGCTTGAAGCACAGAGGTAGCCAACTCGTGCAGTGCACATGGATGTACCCACACTTGTGTTGAAGCCATGGCTCTTCTCTACATCCGTTTTTACAGTGACTGAGTGCCTGAGTGAATACGTGTGAAATTGTGAATAACTGTGTGGGTGTGAGGCCGTTTGCGAGCGTGTGTGCATGGGCTCATTGCTGTGGGGGCATGAATGCGGTTGAAGTGTTGTCGTTGTCGTTGTTGTAAAACAACTAAGGGTATATATCAAGGAAATGTCGCGCGTTAATTGCTATAAAATTTGTTTAGTTTTTTAGCTGTTCCTGCATTGCAACTTTAGTTTAACAGTGTCCGGGTTCACAAAGCGATGAGGTATCATGCTGGATTTACGACACTCATTTGGTAATAAAACTGGTCACACCGTGCTCGAGTCAATTGGTACTTGGGTGGCGACCTCGTGCAGGTTGTAGGTCGTATTATCCCCATGGGTAAGTTTAAGACTTAAGTCAAGTCTTTTAGGATGTTTCCAACAGTATATAGAGTTATATAAATAACTTGTCTTATCTTAATGTTTTAGCATCGGTATTACCCCACACTCACGCGCGGAGTGAAGTTATTACACCCATATCTCGATATACGGCCTAGATACGTTCCCAAAATATTGGCCGTAAAGCGAAACGCCGTAAAGCGAAGTAATAAATTTTATACCTACTTATATTTACATACATACCTACTTATACTTATACTACTTAATATTACTCAAGAACGGAAAAATGTGCAAGAAAACTACGTCTACTTACGATCAGCACAAACAAGAGACTGCTGCATCAACACTCGCTGCGCTTCGTAGAAAAACGGTGAATCCCCTATTTGCTTTTAGCCATATAGCGAGGTTATGTGCGCCCTAAAGCGAAGGTATTCCAGAATTGAATAAGGCCGTTATAGCGAAATGCCGCAAAAAGAGGGGCTGTATAAAGAGGTATGAGTGCATTCCTTTTTTTCTTCCATTTGTAACGCCCTTGAGGAGGCGTGGTAGGTATGACAATATACATATGTATATAATGATTAGCGTCGAATTCTGAGTCTATTAAAATTTGTCCGTCTGTCCGATTACAGTCGTAGTTTAGGAGATATCGAAATTTAGAATGTAAGCTTCTATATTCAAGGCTAAGTTTTAAGATAAGCAAACTGAGCGAGATCAGTTGAAAACTAATCCCACCATCCATACAAACTCCTCCTATTTGTGGTCTGTCCCTGTGTTAACAGCCATAGTTTAAGAACTATCGAGCTGAAATTTTGTATGCAACCTTTTATTTTGTAAAGAAGCTTAAGTTGTAAGATGAGCAAGGTCGGTCAAAAACTACTCCCACCACTGAAACAATCTTCCCATCATTAGGGGTCTGTCCCTGTGTTTACAGAGGTAATTAAAGAGCTATAGAGAAAAAATTGTGTACTCATGCTTCTATCCTTTAAGCGGAGGTTGAGTTTTTAGGTAAGCAAGATCGGTCAACAACTGCAAACACCACTTATATAAACTGCCCCTTTTTGGGGGGAGCTATGGAGCTGAAATTAGGTACGCAACCTTCTGCCCTCTAAGCGAAGAATAAGTTCTAAAATGAGGCAGAATCGAGAAAAACTACTCCCACATCTCATACAAACTCCCCTGGGGTGTCCGTGTGTCTGTCCTCGGGATTACAGTCGTAGTTTAAAAGCAATTTCGAGCAATTTTATTAAATCTATAAATTCTATAAATTCTATAAATTCTATAAATTCTATAAATTCTATAAATTCTATAAATTCTATAAATTCTATAAATTCTATAAATTCTATAAATTCTATAAATTCTATAAATTCTATAAATTCTATAAATTCTATAAATTCTATAAATTCTATAAATTCTATAAATTCTATAAATTCTATAAATTCTATCTTCTTTATATATAAAATTCTAACGTACGTGTGTTGTGACTGAACTCCTCCTAAACGGCTGGACCGATTTGCATAAATTTTTTTGTATGCGTTTGGGTGGCGCCCGGGATGGTTTAGATTTACAATTCGGTCCAATTGGACAAAGGGGCGTGGCACCGCCCATACAACTTGAAAATCAAAAGGACTATATCTCATGAACTATCAGAGGTATGAAGATGAAATTTGGTATATATGTTGTTGAAGCAGTATTAATTTCAGCCAAGGTGAAAGTGGGCGGTGCCACGCCCCCTTTTCAAAAATCGCTCTAACGGATTTTCTAATAGACCGATTGATACGAAAAATTTACCAAGTGGTCTGTTGACCAGTTGATAGTCCCTGGCTATAATAGGCTGTGATTGGATAAAGGGGCGTGGCACCCCCATACAACTTGAAAATCAAAAGGGCTATATCTCATGAACTATCAGAGGTATAAAGATGAGATTTGGTATATATGTTGTTGGAGCCGTATTAATTTCAACCAGGGTGGAAGTGGGCGGTGCCACGCCCCTTTTAAAAAATCGCTTTGCAGGCTTTCCCAATAGACAGATTGATACGAAAATTTTCCAAGTGGTACTGTTGACCTGTAGGTAGTCCCTGGCTATATTTGGTTGTGATTGGATAAAGGGGCGTGGCACCGCCCATACAACATGAATATAAAATGGGCTATATCTCATGAACTATCAGAGGTATGAATATGAGATTTGGTATATATATTGTTGGAGCAGTATTAATTACAGCTAGGGTGGAAGTGGGCGGTGTCACGCCTCTCTGACGGCTTTTATAATAGACTGATTTATAAGATAATTTTGGAAAGTGGTACTGATGACCTGTTGTTAGTCTCTGGCTGAACTTAGTTGTGATTGGATAAAGGAGCGTGGCACCGGCCATGCAATTTCAAATTAAAAAATGCTATATCTCATGAACTATCAGAGGTATGAAGATGTAATTTGTTACAGATGTTATTGATGAAGTATGAATTACAGTAAGGGTAGAAGTGGGCTTTGCTACACCCTTTCAAAATAAGTAGTTATAACTGTCAAAATTCCACAGTATATTGCAGTTCGCCTAGAGATATGAATAGTGAGGTGGGCCAACTTTTTGCAGCAAGAATTACAGTAAGGGTGGAAGTAGGCTGGGCTACCCTCCTGTTAAAAAAGTAGTTATTACTGTCAAAATTCCACAGTATATTGCAGTTCGCCCAGAGATATGAATAGTAAGGTGGGCCAATTTTTTTACGATGAATTGTTAGAAAATTTCACCAATAAAATTAGTGTCTAAAATCAATTCCTAGCTCGCGTTGGAAAGCAGGAAGATTTCAGATAAAGATTTTTTTGTTTTTAAATTAGCACAAACCGAAAACTTCTGCGTAAAACTGACTTCCCAACAAACTAAATGAAGTATTACAGAAGCAAATCTATGTATTGGTTAAAAAGTTTTGGCCTTCGAGTGTTGGCATACAGAAAACAATGTCAAAAATATACCATTCTCTTCGTCTTTGTCTCCAAGCATCGGAATAGTAGGTACAAATTAGAGCCGAGGCCCATAGGTCTGAAGGTTTCAATAGTTGCTCATTGTTACAAAAGTTGCTAATAAACAGGCTATTTGGAACTAAATAAGTAATAAGTGCCGAAGCTCTGCCCACGCACTTCAATATTTAATTTTTTAACTGAATCAAATAATGGTCCGTACACCAGGCAATTTAGAACACACGCAGCCTAAAGCAATGATTTGTTTTTAATTTACTTTACGGATATGATTTTTTTAATTACTTTTCAGGAGAGCGAATCGGTAATAAATCCTATAGATAAAATGCGCGTTCTGTTCGCCAAACTTATGGAGCCCTTTGTGAAGTTAAGGGTGCATATAATCATCCATCTGAGCAGCTAATAGAAGCCATCGACGCTGTAGACGTAAGTGTGACAGGGGACTCGAATTTATCGAACCAACACCGTTCTCAGCGACTCGGTCTCTGCAAATGCTGAGGAAAGATCTTGGTCTACATTCATATAAAATTCAACTGGCAGAAGTACTAGAGCCAGTGGACGATCAATTAATTTTTTTTATTTATCATGTCATTGCACATTATTTGAAGGAAAAATGGTTCCAACACGACGGCGTAATATGCCATGCAGCGCGTAAGATAATCACTTTGTTAAATCAAACGTTGGTGACCGAATTATCTTAAAAAATGGTAATAGGAGTTCAATATATAGAGAGTATTCGGGTATATTCTTGGTCCGTATGAGAAGAAGACATGGCAAAGAAGGTTTTTATGGCTAAAAGCATGAAGCTTCAAACGAAATTTTCATTTGCGGTCAATAGGCCCAAAGACATAGTTAGTACACAGACGGTTCCCGCTTTTACAGATAAATATAAAAATTGAATTTTGATCTTTGATTCTGTTTCCGATTTGTGAAAGAAGTGTTTTTTCTTCCTTTATACAGACAAAACTTAATCTACATGTCGAAACTATAGATATGACTTTGATGATGAACTTTTTACTATCGTCATAGAGCCTATCATATTAAGAATTTAAAACAATAAAACTTAATTAGTTAACTTCCATGTTAAGAAGTTACTTGAAATTAGTTACATAAGTTATTAAACTCAACATATTATTGTCGAGCTTAAGTACCGTTTTCAAAGTACTTTGTAAACCTAAATGTGAAATATATTACAAGTTAATATGCAATAGTGAAGCATTGCCGGGCCCACTTGTAAATTCTATAAATTCTATAAATTCTATAAATTCTATAAATTCTATAAATTCTATAAATTCTATAAATTCTATAAATTCTATAAATTCTATAAATTCTATAAATTCTATAAACTCTATAAATTCTATAAACTCTATAAATTCTATAAAAACTATAAACTCTATAAATTCTATAAAAACTATAAAATCTATGACTTGCCTTAAACACGGTAAATGTCATTAATTCTATAACTTTATAAATTTTATTCTGTCCTTTTCCATTGATTCTAATTTGTGTCCGCATACTGTTCATTTGATACTTTTCTAGTTTCCAAAACATGACCGTTTTCCCTCTTAACCGCCACTTGTATCTGGATATTTATTTTGTCCCACTCCTTCCTCCCTGTGTAAATCTTTTTTTAAATGCTGTGTAAATGTTGATTTAATGTTTGTTTTACTGTGCCAATACTTGTAGCAGCAATGCAACTTTCAGTTCCATAATTTATTTGTTACAGTCCACTGTTTGTAATGACATTATAAGTGTTGGGTCATTCCTTCAATGATGTTTGTGTATGTATGTGAGCGAGAGTGCCGTGTCCTTTGCTGTAACTTGTTATTGCTTTCTGATGACTGGCCGGTTTTGAATGTCACGCGATTTTTTTTTCTTCTATTATTTTCCACTTTCCGTCTTCATTTTTCTTGTATATTTCCTCTGTTTTGTTTTGCTCAGTACTAACTAATACGAGTAATAAAAAGCAGTTTGCACGTCTTTTTATGATGTTGTTGGAGTCAGTCAACCTATGCCGCCAGCACGCGTTGGAACGACAACTGGTGAAAAATTAATATAATAATTAAAAATAATAACTGTGCGTGATTATAATTATGAAGAACCATTATGACTGACCATTCGTTATTATTACTATAGATATTATTTTTGCGTGCGGATACCCTATGAGCAGTCGTTTGACCTTCGTTCAGTCAATGTAAAGAGCATGTCTCGAAAACGGGGAGTTTGGAAGATATTCGATATATTTTTTTTTAATTTTATATGGTTATGATATAAACGAATAGAACGACTTAACTGGTTTGGTGAAGCCGTCTTGTTAAACGAAATTATTTCGCCTTTGGAGACATAACATTGTGGTACAACGCGCAACGTACAGCGATAACGAAAGATTTTGTAGACTTAACTTTATTGGTTGTTTTCGTATTACAGTTCACTTATTCCTTACTTATTCATTACTACCCTTGGTGATTTGTTTTTCGCCACCTCATCCTGAACTTGAGTTCTGTTTTGTATCCCCCGTTCGAACATTGTAGAATTTAATAACACGCATTATAGCAATAAAAGCTGCAATCAATGTACAACAACAACTAATGTCGCGTTTTCCCAACACAGTTACATGGATTTTACTTGGACAGTGGGGTAATATTTGTAATACATTGTTGCAATTGTAAATTTGTTATAAATATGTAAATACCTACAAAAAGTGAAAAGGAAGGGTAAACGGAAGTCATGGGTAAACATCTGTGAATCCTCAGAGGGCAACAGGCAGAATGGGCGTTAAGGTACTTGCTTTCTAAAGACTCATAGTGTACGAGATTTTCAATTAATGATAATGGAACGTGGACCGAAGAATCTGTCGGCATTCTCCTGTACACCCACTACTCCAGTAATTTCAGTTGAAAGTCCGCCTAACTTAAATACAGTTCGCTTGATAGTAAGGAAGCATGAAGAATCTGATATGGGCCATCAAATGCTTTAAATTCTATAAATCAACCGCACCTAACGGAATAATTCCAGCGCAATTACAGGATGCCTCTCTTGTAGTTCGAAAGAAATTATTTTCAGTGGCTGCCTTATGGTGAGAGTCACTCACATCAATTGGTAGCAAACCAAAGTGGTTTTCTTTCCGAAAGCTGACAAATGATCCCATGTTAAACCGGGGGACTTCCAACCTACCAGACTCTTATCTTTTGTCTTTGGAACATGTAAGAGGTAATTAGAAATCCATGTTCGAAGTAACTTTCCACTGATTTTGCTTTCAAAATCTCAGTATGCCTACTCTCAAGAAAGGAACTGAACTGAACAGAACTGTCGAGTGATTGATCGCCTTCCAAACAATGCATTGTTGTTGTATACAACAATGTATTGAAGTGCTATTCGTAATCCACAATCGCAACAAAACCAGACACATACATATTGTTGTGCTCTAGTAACGCATGTTCTATTTGTTGTACGCATGTTCTATTAAGCGCAACAAGCAATCAACTCATTGACTTAGTTTTATTGCATACATACGTATAGTGTATACTTACTGCAAAAACATACACATAACATCAGAACACAATGTATGTTATATTACGCTTGATGTTAAACAGCGGAACAAGCTAAACCCAAAATCACACACACTAGCATTCAAACATTCAACTCTTTTTGTTCGCATTTGAGTGTGTAAACTGTTTTGTGCGTTTTTTCTCATGTGGTTTTGTTTTCCCTGTTAGTCAGAGTTCCGTGATTTTCTTCCCAATCGTCCCTCTGCAGTCACCTTTGTAATGTTTTGTCTTTTGAAACTAATTCAATATGGCTTGATCCTGGTCTTTAGTAAGTATTATCGAAAACTCCCCAGGGTCAGTTAATTGACTCACCTAATTCGGATGCATCTGTAAAGTCTCGTCAGAGCTATTGCTAGGAATGAACTGCTTTTCATATTAGAGATGGCCGAGTGCTAGGTTTGCCAATGCCGATGATCTTGCCATCATCTGTTATGAAAGCAACACCACACACGCTTGTTTTACAATCAACACAAAAACCGATATAAGTACAGAAAGCGACACAATGTTCAACTATTGTTGGGAGAACATAATATTTTCACCGTGTACAATTGTACATCGCTTACGCTTCTTGTGCGATCTGCTACAAGGTCACCATATTATTGTGTACGTGTTTTCGGCACATGCCTACCACTGATCTATGGATTACCTACGACAAGTAACTGTTTTGGACATCCGTTGTATAGGAGAGGATAAAATAGACATCTGCTATGAAGGGTTATAGGCAAGCGCTGGGAATTGTCTTCAAAGGTTACCAAGGGGATTTATATAGCATTAGTAAGACCAATACTTTTCTATGGTGTCCTAGTAGAGGTTCCTTCATAAGAAATACGTTATGATTTCCTTGAAAAAAGACAACGTTGTTTAGGCAATGAACACAACATCAGGTATAGTACATAGTGCCATTCTAGATGTCTGGACTTTTGATATCATAGCTGAATCGGCTGCTACTGCATCTGTGGTAAGAATCAAAGAATGTGGTGTTAAGCTATCGGACCATTCTGGACATGCTAAACTACTACACTCAACTCAACTCATGTGACCACAGACTACTGTACCCCGTGTCTAGTTCCAGTAATTTTATAGGATAATTTTCCAGGATTTTTATATTGCGAATAGGAATAACTGAAAAAAGTCACTATGGAGAGGGATACCAGTAGTATCTGATTTTCATGGAGGGATCAAAGGTACAGACACCCATGCTGCGTTATATTCCATAAAGCCATCTTTGCTATATTCCAGAAGTTGAAGAGATGCAATTCGTCACTAAGGGTGATGACATCAGGCTCATCTAGGTAACGGAACACAGTGTCATTTTAGGCAGTTTCTTAGCGGATAAGCTAGCTACGGATACTGCGGCACAGATTCTTCCGGCAAAAGAAAGTGTTGGATGCCAATCTCTAGCTATCGTCAGCACATCAGGCAATACCCTGATTATATATTCAATGATAATTGGAGATTCACTCCAACTAGTTAACAAGCTAGGGTTTACTGGCTGCAGGTGAACAACAAGAGGACTAAGTAACTATATTAGTTGCCTAGAAGTAGGATATCCACAGTTGTAGGAATACTAACGGAATATTGTCTTGTTGGTAAATACGATTTTAGATAAGGCTATATAAACTCCACTCTCTCTAGATGCTGCATGGAGTGAGATGAAGAAGCAACAACAACAGCACCTAATCTTGGATTACCCAGCAATAACTGGATTAAGAACAAGGGTATTCGGGCACCTTATGGTAAGCACCGAAGCTATGCAGAAAATACCTGTGGGACTAATCAGCAAGTTCATGAGCAGGCGAATCATGTACAGTTGTAACTGTCAGTTTTAACTGTACATTTATAACTGTTGGTGACAACTTTACATGTGTGATTATTTTATGTCAGTTCAAGTTAACTATTCAGTTTAACTAAGAAATATAAAATTTAAATATTTTTAAATGAAAGTTTCAATAATAATGTAGTTTTTTTGTTATTATTCGACCTTCTATAAATTTTACTATAATTTAATTCATTACTCGAGCTCAAGGTCTTCAACTTTAACATTCTCAGTTCAAATTGTGTCGAGCGAGAGTGCATATCATGTCGCGTGTACAGATCTGATGGCGAATTCATGGTAAAAACTGAAGTATTGTTCGGCACTTGTACGTACTTCTCAGTTCACAGTTAAATCTGACAGTTATAACTGCGCACTTAAAACTGACAGTTAAAACTGTACATGGGTGGCTGGCCATAGAAAAGGCGAATTGATTAGATAGCTAGTCAGTATTTGCGATAGGTAAAATTGAGAACATCACAAAGGGCTTCATTACCCTAAGACAGTTTGCTGCCTTAAGACCTTCTAATTTAAACTAAGTACCTAAGTATATTATGTGATACTTTATGATTTCCAAAATTCCAGTATCCCTTTTATATATGAACAAAATTTCACTCCGATATTTTTCCATTTAAAGCATATTACTTATTTCAACACTCAAAGTGTATTCTTTAACAATTGTTTATATTCTACTTCACAGTGCTAAAAACGCGATAGCACAAAAAAAAAGAAACTAAAATCCAAGAAGACGTGCACAGCAGGAGGATAGAACGTGTTCGGTCATATTTATCGTCTCTTCAAAATTTATATGAAGGTCTTCTGTATTTTTTTTTTTTTACTTTGTATCAATTTCTTACTGACGAGCGGTCGGTGGCGTTACTGGCATTAGCAAGGCCATAAAGTATTCATAAACAAATTATGAGCACTTGGCTTTATACCTTAGCTCGATAACGTCGTTCATTGTGTTTACTTTACTTCGTTCAGTGCTCTCTGACTTGTACACAGCTTAAAGATTGTACACAATATCGCACTGCGACTTTTTGTTGTTGCTGTTGTTATTTTCCCTCTGTTTCTATTTTGTTTTGAAAATTCAATAAGGTTGAGTTTTCCACTAAAGTTAATTATTAAAATATTAACTTTAATGTTTCTCTCTCTCATTTCAATGATGAAGACATTAAGCGTTATTTGACAATTATTTTAATAATTTTTACTGTGTCTTGTCAGGTCTCACACAACTTTAAGGCGCTTTTGGTACAATTTTCACGTTAACCAGAGTTATGTGTTTAATTAATCATAACGTAAATTTAAAGAAAATAATTAGTTGACTAATTGGAAATGAGCAGCTTTGTCAGAGTATTGCTACTTTTAGATTTTGAAGGGAATAACAGTTCTTGCTTGCTCAAGTTTTAGGTTTAACAACTTGTTAATGTAAGGATTTATACACAATACAAGTTCTGTTAAAGTAATTAGCAAGATATGCTGTCTATAAAGAGAAAATGGGGGGAAAATGACGTTGATTTTCCAAAGGCCACAAGGTGGATTTGCATAAGTTGTTCTCAGAGGAGTTACAGTCATATTTGTATAAAGTTTAGGAAAGCACAAGATTTATCAAATCTTGCAGACAGTTTTGGGTTTTACGTTGAAAAGTTTGTATAAGGGTGGGTCGGGTAAAATTAGAAAATTAATTTCGCTGTAAAAGAATACTAATAAAGGGTATTTGTTAGACGTATGGAACTTGCGATAGGGATAACTGTAAAACTAGCTGTCATAGTAATGAAGTATTTTTTGACAATTTTTCTAGTATACTATGGCAAATTATTATGCTAAGCCTTGCACATGAAACACGTTTACAAATAGTGGAACTTTTTTTCCAAAATTAGCGCTCTGTTCATCAAACTTATAGACTACTTCATCAAGTTTACGGTGCGCATAATCGTCCATCTGAGCGACAAGTATGTTATACTCTTGATCGACTCATGACACATTTACTCTTTTGGATTATATTCATCATAATCGAGCCCGTACCGTGCGAATAGAAGTAGGCATAGTCGCTGTAGACATGAGTATGAAAAATGATTAGAATTTAACGATCCCATGAACTCGGTCTCTGCCCGTCTGCAACTTGATAAATTTGGAGAAAAGCTCTTGGCCTACATCCATAAAAAAATCCAACTAGTGCAGGAATTAAAACTAGAGTCGTGTGTTATGTGAATGGGTTTTAGAATCAACAGGATGTCAATTCAAAATCATTTTCAGCGATGAGACTCAATTCTAACTTAATGGGTATATAAGCTTGAAGAATTTAAGTTTTTTGGGAGAGCACAATTCCTATTAGACTCATGAGACTCCATTACAAGCCGAAAAATCACTGTTTTGTGCGGTTTACAAGTCAAAGGCGTCATCGGAAATTTAAAAAAATTAATTTTCCGTTAGAAACCATAAATTAAGTATGGGGTAGTTACTCGCTTTGCTGCGAATTAACACGCTTTCTATTTCTAGATTCACAACAAACGGCACCTACTTGTTTATAGACGAATGAGAATGTTACTGTGCGAGAACAAATGCTTAAAGATTTTTGTATTACTCGTGTCATTCCAATCATTAGGACAAGACGGCGCAACATGTCATTAAGCGCATGAAATCAACACTTTGTAGAGCCAATGTTAGCACCGGATTCGTATTAAAAGATGCTTCGGAGAATAGTGTCGATTCAATCGGTATTTCTAGCAAGGATTTTCAATCAGTGGCGTATGATTCGTCTATATAGAAAAAGGGGCCATTTGTTTTGAATCTAAAAATATAATTGTGTTAATTCACAATAAGGGGTCTAAAGGGAAATTAGGTTTTTTAAAATTTTTTTTTTTAGGGCCGATGACGCATTTGGCTTGTAATCGGCTCACCCCTTAATTTGGTGAGGTTGAGAAAAAATTCTTTATGAGCACAAAATTGGCGTGGTGGGGTAGTGAAGAATGGTTTCGTCTGGCGGTTACAGTTTGTGGGCAAGTGGGGTAACATCCACAACAAGCCCCGCAACTACCCGGGATTGGCACCAGAGGGCTAAAACATATGACCGAAACTCACAAATTTTTTCTTCCAAAATTTTTTTCCAAACTTACCTAACCCCATCTTCAACCCCTATGGGGGCTTTCATACAAAAATCAAGTTATTCTAAAATTGGCTTCACCCCCTCTAAATGCCCCACAGTGCCCCTGATGGAATCAATATATGACCAATATTTTTGTAACACCAACAGTTTCTCAGAACATATCTAAAATCCATTTTCAACAGAGTACGTATCGTACGTATTCGGCCCTCGGCTCGCGAGGTATGAGCCTCAAGGCTACAAAACAGCTCTTGACTTGCGGGCCATGTGCCCGAAATTTAAAAAAAAGTTCTCGCCAGCCATTTTTTAGGAAAAGAGCAGCTCGCGAGCCATGTCTGTAAATTAAATTCAAATGCAAGGAAATACAAAAAGTACTTTTATTGTACTTTTTGGTACAAATTACCTTTTTTGTACTAAAGTACTTTTTGGTTCAAAAGCACAAATTACTTATTTGTGTACCAGAGTACTCCTTTGCACCAAATAGTTCTTTTAATGTACTTTTCGGTACAAAGTATTTTTTTTTGGTACAAAAAAGTACTGTGCTACAAAAAAAAGTACTTTGTGGATTAGATAAACACTATTTGGCCAATATAAGGCACTATTCTGTTTCACAAAGTACTTTTTTTGTACCAGAGTTATTTTAATATACATAATTTTCGGTACAAAGTATTTTTTTGTACAAAAAAGTATTTTTATTGGCCAAAAAGTACTTACCTGTTCCACAAAGTACTTTTTTTTATACCAGAGTACTTTTTTGTACTAAAAAGTACTACCAAAAAGTACTTTATCTTGCGAGCCAAGAGCCAGCTCGAGAGCACATTTGAGATTCTGTAGCTTTTAGCTAGCGAGCTAAGAGCCAATTTTTTGGGATAACAGCCCTGAAGGTGACACTAGAGCAGTCAGATTCAACAGATTCTCAGAACATAAATACGCTTTATTATTAAAAAATTTTTTATGTAAAAAATCAGTTTCTGCCGCTACCATGTTGTTTCTTAGAATGGTATGCCTGACCGCCACTAATTTTTGGATCCTAACATTTAGCTCAAACATTTCATACCCCCTATGTTTAACCCCTAAGGGGGCTCACATACAAAAATACAGTTTTTATATAATTAGTTCGACCAGCTCTAACTGCCTCAAAATTGCCCCTAGAGGAGTCAAATATTTAATTGACCCCCAATTTGTAGGCAACCCCAACAGTTTCACCGACCATATCTACCAACTTTGTTATACCCATAAGGTGGTCCCCATAAATTTTTTTATTTTTTACAATTTGGTTATGAAATCTTAGAGAGTTAAAATATACGACCCCACAAAATTTTCCCTTCCTCAATTTTGACCGAAAATACCTACCATAACTTCAAACTTCAAAACAGAAATTCAACATCAGGGGAATATGTTTCATCCACCAAACCAAGAGAATTAGATACTGATCACTAAGATTCCGGTGACGGAATGATGATCACTAAGATTCCGGTGACGGAATGATTTTATATAAGCGAGTACCAAAGAGGGGACCGGCCGTGGCATAGTGGCTACCATGCGAAAGATCCGTGGTTCGATTTCCGGCTAGTCATATACATTTTTCATTTATTGCGGGCCCCTCGATGTTGTCGACAACAACTTCGTAGTGTAAGTGTCGAGTCAATTGGCATGTCTAGTTTAAAGCTTCTCAAATAGTGACGTACGCAATTCGTCGATAAACAAGTAGCACAACGACGCGAGAAGCATCCCATACCTCATTCATGGGGTGTAAAGGAAAGTAAAGTTAAGTTAAGAATACCAAAGGGAATAAGAGGTAGCATCAAATGCATTCCTCCGGATCAGGTGTCTGCTTTCGACAGATGTAAAACATCGAAAGTGACAGAAATTCATATATAAAGTGCTGAGATAAAAGATTTTCAGGGTCTTGTCCAGGACACATAAAGTATATTATTGTTGTCGCCTTAGTTTTCCCTTAGATTAATCTTCTTACTGTCTATATTCACAATTTGTATTAGTTATTATAAAATATTTGTTGTAATACACTCAAAAATAGTATATTCGACAATTGTCAAGATGATCTTTACCATAGTGGGGTCTTATATTCTCTGTATATTGCCATAGTTTCTATAAAACCACATTCAATATTGAATAAATTTTGTAACATTGTAACTGCTTTTATAAATGCAAGCAATTTAACCAAAATATTATTTGTAGTTCAGCTAATGCCCCTACAAAATAAGCGGATTTCCAGAAAAGCGTGGTAAGTAAAACCTATCGTCTACTTATACATATAAACGTTAAAATGCTTTCACGTGCCGGAACAACAAATAGGCAAAGACGTTAAACGAGCAAATATGCTTAAGAAACAATCACATTTTGCGATAAAAATGTCTTTAGACACTTTAAGCTATTTGCCTAAGACTCAACCAGCCAGCCAGCCAGCCAGCATAGATAAATCTCACAAAATGCCTGTGTTTGCTGGTGTTGTTATTGTTGTCGCTCAGTATGGGTTGACATTATTGTTAAGTTGCACCCACTTTTCGTTCGTTTTCACTTTTGTTCATTATGTGTGTGTGTGTGTGTGTGTGTGTGT
The DNA here is from genome assembly GCA_964034835.1 of Muscina levida. Lineage (NCBI taxonomy): Eukaryota > Metazoa > Arthropoda > Insecta > Diptera > Muscidae > Muscina > Muscina levida. The sequence continues at coordinate 91,274,216 of OZ035882.1, read as the reverse complement.
TGAATAAAGAAAGATGTCACAAGACGACCATAATACCTTAAGGTTATAAACACCACTAGGCAATTGTTAAACAAAAAGAAAAAAAAAGCTACCCTACACATCAACAACAACTACGGCGTAAGATTGCAACAGCATTAGCCTGTACGACAAAAACACGAAATGACATTGAAACCCTAAAAAAAAATTTACATACAACTTAAACTACGCTGTGACGGTAGGCTATGTTTGACTTTAACCCATTATGAGCTGGTGTACTAACAATTATGGTAGTGTGTATGTAATGTGTACGTTATATTATGGTGTGTAGTTTTTTGGATATTTGCTGTGTTACTGAATGCAACTCAATATTAAATGATGATGTATCCTTAATTTAACAGTTCCTGTTTTTAAAAATTATAATTCATTATTTATATATAATTGCTAATGTTCCCAAATTTGATAGCACTGTATATATTTGTGACTTATGTTCTTCTGCTAATTATGATCATTAGAATATTGGTACGAATATAGTTAAAAACAACTATTTTTTCAGAACCTCAAAATATTATCGCATTTAAAAGAAATTTTTAATTATCATATGCATTTGTTTTTTTCTTTTATAATTACTTAATAAAATATGCAGAAATATAAATAATTTACACAATCTGCTGCGTTAGAATTTGGGTCAAATTCATAAATTACAAAGTGAAGTTTATGTCGTGACCACAAAATAACGTAACATTACGACAATATTCATGCGTTTAATTTTGTATTCCGGTCAATATATATACATAAATTGCGTTCAGTACATGAATATCATGCTTCAGCTATGACAACCATGCCATTGTATTCTATTCCATGTATGTGAATATTTTATTAGAATTTGTATAGCAACAAACACGCAATTATAGATTGGCTTAAATGAGAATTTTGCTCCTTTATAAATATTTGAATATAAATATGATGAACTCACATACAAGGATACAAGTTCAAGATTTGCTTAAACCCTAGTGCCACAGACGTTTCTATACTTCATGGCACAGCTGCTCTTTGATTTATGTATATATGTATTTTTAGTATCCTGAAGCAACAAATTTCAAATATTGTTATAGTTCTATATAAAGGTATACATAACATATGCTCAAAGCAGTATTTATATGCAGTTATTTATTTAAAAATTTTTAATATTCTGACGTTAGCCAATGGACATTGGAAATTGTGTGACGTCAACGGATATATAAAGATTGGTGAGACATCATTGGAGGGGGGTATGGTTCTTTACTACGAGGTTTTTATATAAATCTCTAAATATGTTTCGTTTCAATATTTCAATAATAATAATTACAGTACAACTGATACACAGTGCAGCTGCCAATCTGGGTGGTGAGAAATTCCAAGTCAAGGTGAAGGTATTAGTTCACTTAAGTAAACCCGGAGAGGGTACAGGTACAGGCTTAAGCAGTTTGGTGTGGATGATGGTACCAGTTTTATGCCCTTTCGGTCTTTTTTGTCCCCAAATGTTCGAATTTCTAAAACCCCCATCTGGTGGCTCTCTAATTCTAAAGGAAGAAATGCTAAATACATTTTCGTAACTTTACCTTTAGGCACTTGGTCCGGGCAATAGTACCAGTTTTATCCCTTTTTCGGTATTTTTACACCTAAAGAACAAATTTGGAAAAATTACTTCATATCGCACAACTAAAATATTAACTTCTTTTTTTTTCGACTATAAACTTAACTTAACTTACACCCCATAAATGAGGTATGGGATAGCTTCTCGCGTTGTTGAGAATTAACTATTGTTAGATTCACAACAAACGGTACCTACTTGTTTATCGACGAATGGGAACATCACTGTTTGAGAAGCTTTTACTGGATATGCTGAATGACTTGACACTTATACTGAGAAGTTGCTGACGACAACATCGAGGGGGCCGGCAATGAGAGGAAAATTTATTTCGTTATTTTTAGATGACTGAAGCCAGGAGTCGAACCTGGAATCTCCCGCATGGCAGTCGCTTGTTCTAACCATCATACTACTGCCGGTTTTATCCATTTTTAGATGACTGAAGCCAGGAGTCGAACCTGGAATCTCCCGCATGGCAGTCGCTTGTTCTAACCATCATACTACTGCCGGTTTTATCCATTTTTATACATTTTCGACCTTTTTACACATAAATAGTACGAATTTCGAAAACCATCTTGCTTCATTCTAATTCTGCAGGGAGCAATCCCATATAAATTATGATGATTATATCCCTTTTCGATTGTTTTACCCAAAAATAACGGATTTCGAAAATACCTTTAAACCCCCTTGTAAGTAAGCATGACCATATCAAATTTCGGTATTATTGCTTTAGCCGATTGGTCTGGGTGATGGTACAAGTTGTATCCCTTATTGGTCTAAATGTACTACAAGAAAAGTGAAACAATTAAACCAATCCAAATTTCATCCATTTCCATTAGTTACTCAAGCAATTTTAAATATATAGAGTATGAAAATGTTATTACAATCGGTCTATTTATATGACCGGCATAACGATTTTTTCAAAAAGGGCGTGGTACTGTCCATTTTCCAGCCACTACCATTAAAATATGTAGCAAACCTCATCTGCATATCTTAAGATGTGATCAATTGAAATTATGGTTTGTGTGGGCGATGCCCCGCCCCTTTGTTTTATTTTGTTTCCATGTAGGCTATGATAGAGGTCATACGGTCAGTAGCACACAGTGAAAATTCATTGAAAGCGGTCCATTAGTATAACCGATATGACGATATTTTCAAAAGGGTCGTGGTACCGTCCAATTCCTAGGAAGACGTTATCCCCCTTAAACCAGTAATATATGTAGCAAATCTCATCTTTACAACTCCAATGGCTCGTGAGATATAACCAATTCAAATTTTGGTTTGTGTGGGCGGTGCCACGCCCCTTTGTCTAATTATTTTTCCATAAAGCCTATAATAGAGGCCCTACGAACTGCACCCACTGTTAAAAATTTGTTGGCGTTGCATTTATTTGGCCGATATAATGATTTTTTTTAAAAAGGGGTGTGGCACCGCCCACTCCACAAAAATTAAATTTTTCATGTACGACCAATATACGTAACAAATCTCTTCTTTGTACCTATGGTTTTTAAGATGCAGACATTTCAAGTTTAGAGTTGTATGGGGCGGTGCCACGCCGATTTTACCCCCTTGTAATCCGAATTTACAAAAATACCGTCTTAGTGCGTGCCTACGTCATAAAAGGAACCTATTCCAAATTTCATGGTTCTAGCTTTAGTCGTTTGGGCTGAGGAATGATTAGTCAGTCACCCAAGCCTTTTATATGTACATATATGGACTATGTATGTATGTATGTATGAGTAGTACTAATTTTGTACGGATTTGATATTACTCATACGCACATCGTTCCAATATTGTAGATTTATGGTTTAATGACACAGTACAACAGCTGGGGGATGAGAAATTCCAAGACAAGGCGAAGATACTAGGTCAGTATAGTAACACCCCCAAGATAATGGCGTTCTCTTTAATTTTGCTGAAGAAATAAAATCGAACTCATCAATGGTTATTAAGCTATAGCTGAAAACTATTTGCAACAGTAAGATAAGCTAAAAATATAAAACATCATACAAAATGTTTGGCATGAGAATGCCAATTCCTTTGGTGGTTTTACTATACTGGCCTAGTGCCTTCACCCTGAATTGCAATTTCGCAGCTTCTTTTAGAAAAATGCTGTAGGAAACGTTTTTTTTGCAATTAAAAAACTTTCGTTTAAATTCGAATACAATATCTTCACACTGGTGGTAACAAACTTTTAATGATGGCGCCCGTTTTAGAAGGGTTCTATCTGTCATAGGACAGATGGGTCATGGGCCGAGTCCAGCGCTGAAACGCTGGTGCTCATAATGGATACACACTTTCCGGGCTGTTTGTTTTTAACTATACGGACTTGGTGAAGTGGGCCATAAGTATCTGTGAGCCCAACAAATCTTCTGGTCCGGGTGGTATATTAATCATGCTGCAGGCCTCTGTCCATAATATAACTCCAATTTTGGTAAGGTTTGTATCCGTCAATGTTGTATTTCCGGGAAATGCAGGGATGTTTAGGTATTTTCTATACCCAAGACGGGTAATCCCTTTCATGCTTCCCAACCAATTAGTCCTACATCCTTTTTGCAAGGATGTCGTAAATTCCTTACACCGTGAGCGTTTCTGAACTTTCCTACATCTTTAGGGATCTGTCGAGAGCGCTCTTCATGACGTGGTTGGATTTACGGAGAACAATCCAAGTTCAGGTGACTTAACTTTTACTGCCTTATTGGATATACAAGAGGCTTTCAATAATGTTACGTATTGTGCAATAAGCATCTCTAGAGAACATTAACACGTTTGCTAGTGGATTGGGTGGACTGCATGTTGGGAGCCCGCGTTGTCTACTCAGAATTTAGTTGAAGCAGCGTGAAAAAGGAGAGAGTCCTTTACCCTTTTCTATGGCTCCCTGTGATAAAAGAAGTACTCAAATCATCCAATAAGGATTGTATGGAAATTGTGGCATATGCGGACGACATGGTCATCATGATAGGTGGGAAAATTCTACCAACGATGCATATTACACTTAGAAAGCTACTACGACGGGCCATGACCTGTGGTTGGGGGGTTAACCTTCAGAAAACTGAATTGGTTCTCTTTACGCGTAAATATAAGGTCAATGACTTCAGGCCACCGAATCTGAATGTTGTGGAACAGAAGCTTCCAACAGAGGCCAAGTACTTCGGCGTCGTTCTCAATCAGAATTTAAATTGGTCAAAGAACATCGATGGAAGTATAAAGAGGGGTGTCAATGCTCTTTATGCGTGCCGGAACTCTGTAGGAAAGGTAAAAGTCGGCGGTGCAGGGCGAATTGTGACAATATGCATGGTTGCATACAATCTCAGTCCGACCTATAATTACATGTAGGTATCTGGTTTGATAGGAAGACCTAAATAGGAGTAATCTACTGAAAATGCAATGCAATGACCAAAGGAATGACTGCAATTGATGGCTACTGGGGCTAGAAGGAGTATACTGCAATCGGCTTGGACTGTGTTTCTGTGCCTTTCACCTCTGGACGTTAAGGCTACTGCGGCGCATGGGGCAATCAGACTAAGGTTATTCAAATATTCTCTGGTTTTTGGCTAATGATGACTCTTTTCATTTGCCGCCTTTAGCTGATTTTCACAATGTCGTGGAGGCTATTATGGGAACTTACTAAAGTGATCAATTTTAAAATTGTGAGTTTGTTACTCGCCATATATGTATGCATGTATGTATTTATGTACAACGTATGAGTAATAATAATTGTATGCGGATTTTATATTAATCATACGCATATGACTCCAATATTGTGGATTGATTATGATCAATTTTACAAGGTGTAAATCAAAGTTGATGAGAAACTATACGAAGAATTTGGATGGACTCTGAACCTGTACATTAAAAGATATGTGACTTGTACGTCAAGGCTACTGCGGCCCCTGAGGCAATCAGACTAAGGGTAGCTTGCTATTGGTATCAATCCACATATAGTTATTCCAATATTCTTCGGCTTTTGGCTAATGATGACTCTTTTCATCTATCGCCTTTAGCTGATTTTCAGAATGTCGTAGAGGCTCTTAAGGGAAGTGGAATCCATACTGAAGTGATCAACTTTAAAAGCGATAAATTTTACAATGTGTAAATCAAAGTGGGACCGGGACCGGCCGTGGCATAGAGGTTAGAACACGCGACTACCATGCGGGAGATCGCAGGTTCAAACCTCGCTCCAGTCATCTTAAAAGAAAAAAAAAATAAATAAAATTTTCTTTCATTGTCGGCTCCCCTCGAATGTTGTTGACAGCAACTTCGCAGTATTAAGCGTCGATTCAATCGTCGTGTCTAGTAAGAGCTTCTCAAACAGTGACGTTCGCATTCGTCGATAAACAAGCAGGTGCCGTTAGTTGTGAATCTAAAAATAGAAAGCGTGTTAGTTCACAACAACGCGAGAAGCTATCCTATACCTCATTATGGGGTGCAAAGGCAAATTATGTTAAGTAAGTAAATCAAAGTTGATCAGAACAATAAATGTCGGCCTTTGTTGTGTTCCTGGACATTGCGAGATTTGTGAATGTTTGTCTCTGTGTATGTTTGTGCATCAAACACGTCTTAAAGGCTGAATCGAGTTCAATTAAGTGTCCACCCGTTGGGGACGCAGCGTAAACGTTGAAAATTATTGCTTTGATAAATTTATCTACCATGTATCTGCCATGGAGAAAAACAACAGTGCCAGCTTGGAAATAAAACGGAGAATAGTGCTAGCCAACAGTTGTTTCATTGGGCTACGCGAGCACTTGATGAACACCACCCTATCTCGAACCACAAAAGCCCAACTGTACCAGATACTAATACTACAGGCGGATGCAGCTGTGTTTGAGAGAAAAATACTAAAAAAATACGCAAAATATATGGACCCATTTGGGTAAACGGCGAGTTCAGTATTCGGAAGAACCATGAGCTGTACGAGTTATACCACGACATTTATGTGGTCAAGCGAATCAAAGTGCAACGAATGCGCTGGCTAGGCTATGTCGTGAGGATGGATGAGGAAACTCGTTCGCGAAAGGTATTCTATCAAGACTTCGAAGGACGGCGCAAAAGAAGGAGACCGCGATTACGTTGGATGAACTAGGTGGAGGAATCACTGACTCTGCTTGGTAGGACTGACTGGAGACGTTGCGCATATGGTCGAAGCGAATTGAAATCTCTTATCATTTCGGGCTCTGACTTGGATACTAGGACATGGATAAATATGTTTTAAGGCTGATAATAATAATAATCCTCAAGAGACTTCATTACATCCCGAAACGTTTGGTGCTGTTTACATGCGAAAGGCGTCACCGGCATATTTGCCATTAAATCCAAAACCGTTGCTAACATTACCGTAAGGTGCCGTGGCGGGGGCTATATGCCAGAAATTATTTTTTAACGTTAAATGCCATGAAATTGTTGAGGTGGTAGATTACAATTATGGTTGTTTTATTGATGTTGTTGTGTATTATTTTTAAAAAACTTCCATATCTTTACAAAAAAAAACATCCGATATTTTTCCAATAACAACTATATATGATTCCATATTCCAATACACCCTTAGATATTTTATTTTGCTTCTATGTCCCTATATATATAAAATTAACGAAAATTTTAAAGAAAGTTGAAAATAATGTATTTTGCTGAGTGGCTTCCACTAAAAGCAACTATTTGAGGTATTGTGACCAACTATACCTGATATAAACCTTATTTTGTTAAACAGTCGCGTTACTTTGAATTTTTTTGATATAATCAATAAAAATGTCACTACTCATAAACGATCCAATTCTCAAACAATCTTACGTTAACTACAACTATTTAAATTAGTGATTTGTTGCCTAATATCGAAATCAGTCTTTACATATAAAAACTTTACCATATAATTGTATAAGTATGTTTTTTCCTCTAAATACTATAAAAACCATTTTACATTACTTTATTAAATTGTTACAGGACCCCACTGCTACTGCCAGTATATGCTATTCACACATATTATGACAAGTCATAGCATATGTCTCACTTTTCGTCACCGGAAGTCTCACACTTATACTTAACACATAAAGAATTCGATCACATTTTTGTTGTTGTTACTTTTATTTCAACCTTTTTTGATTGAAAGTGTTCAAACATTTATTGCAGTCATTCTCAAATGGGTTAATGCCTCAAATGCTCTTAACTAAAGCAGTGAGAATGGGTGAGCGATTCCTTAAACTATAGGAAGTAATTTCTGTTGGTGTTTTGTAATCAAAATTTTTTTGTTTCTGTTTCTCTGCAAAGCGGTAACTTAGAATTCCAAAATATATCTGTAAAAAATGAACGCCATGAAGTGAAAACCCCAAACCGTCTAAGGCACTCACACACAATAAAGAGATCACACACATACAGAAACCCAAATATAACAAACCATAACACGCTGTAAAAGGAAGAAGCAGGGCAAAACACCGTAGAAATGTCGAAGAGTACAAGAAAACAAAAAAAAAAAAGAAAAAAACAACGAAAACCCATGAATAAGTAAAGCAAACAACAATATCTTAACGCATAACGTAACACAATTGATTTTTTTTGTTGTGCGTTTGGGTGTGTTGGTGGTCTTTTCGTTGTATCGTTTTTTTTTACTCTGTTTTTTTTCACAGCGGAACCAATGGGGTTCCCTACTGTTTTTTGTTTGTTTGTATTATTTTTTTTTTTTTTTGAGAAAAATGTTTCCTTTTTCCGCAGAGATTTTTTACGATTATCTTTTGTTGCTTTTGTAGCGTTCAGATGTGAAACTATTAACAACAAATTGGTATTTCTTTTATTTACGGACGAATTGGTAAAAAGGTTATGGTTTTTCTGGTTGTTGTTGTTCTTGTTTTAACTTGAATATACTTAAACATTTAACACTTTACTTGTATGATGATTAAATATTGTGTTGTTTTTCACTTTTCCTCAATATTCACTTGTATTTTTCTGTTACACTTATGATAACAAGATTTCTATTTGTTGTAGTTTTTTTAGGCTTGCTTCGCTTATTTATTGCTATTTGATTTTGCGATTTATATGTTTTACTTTATCACTCAATTTTCACGTTTAATTGGAAATTTTTTGTAGATGTTTGTGAAACTCTCGTTATTTTTTTGTTTCGTTTCGTTTAAATAATATATGAAATTGTGTGTTTTACAACATTTCTGTGTGTTGGTTGTTTCTTTTTTGTTGCGATTTGAAAACTAAAAAATCAAAGAAATCCTGAAATTGACGCCGCCGTGGCGTCTGATACACGTAACACGTAACACCGCAATGAAGCAAAAGTTTTTGGTGCCGAAAACATGCAGCAGCGAAGCAAAGCAAAAACACTTAACGAAAATAAAACTCACGACGTAAACACTCACTGGCACGCGAGCACAAACCACTCGCAGCAATGTGTGTGAGTGTGTGTGTTTGTGTTGTATAAACATGCGAGCACGAGTACGCTCTCCAGGAAAACGGAGCACTTACACACACTCATGCACAGTCGGTTAGTCGTACAAAGTATAAAGCGCACGAAGAGAATACTCAGTTGCAGAGTTGCCATGTGAAGGGGTCGTTTTGGGAGAATATTTTGTAGACGATAGAACATTATTAATAAGAAAATTGTAAGAGTAATGACTGAATGAAGAAAATATATTCGAAATTAATCCAAATGTTGCAAACCATTTATAACGTGCGATTAAAAGCTTCTAATAATAGTTTAAGCGCTACACTACTCGAATGAATTTTATATTAAACGCCATCAGTACTTATCACTTTTTTTATATGGACTTCTACTTATATTTACTTCTACTTGAATTAAGGATTACGTCGATATTTTTTCTATTAAGAATTGAAAAAATTCTAACATACCCAATAAACAATGTAAACTTATTATAAATTTACTATAAGCTTACATTAGTAAACATGATGTTTGGAAAATCTTTATCGCAGGCATTGTAACTTGTTAAGTTCCAATTGTTGGATAAGCGAAAGGGATCCGTTATTGTACAATTGTATTAATGTTTGGAAAATATTTGGGAATAAACTTGATATGCAATACATAATAAAAAAGTGGGAAAGCTTGTTTGAACTTTCATTGTTTTGGTTAACTATGTGGTTTTAAACACAGTACGCAAATGGTTATTTGAAGTGAAGTGTTGAAACCATACGTCGTTAATGTCATCCTCTTAAAATTTTCTTTAAGGGATTTTTACCTTTGGGTCATAAGGGAAAAAGGCGTATTCTTGCTCATTTTCGAAAAAAATGGCCCTATGGTGGCTCCATAGGTAGTAGATGAGTTTACCTACCTCGGATCTTTCGTCAATAAGAAAAATAATGTCAGCCAAGAAATAAAGCGGAGAATAGTGCTAGCCAATAGATGTTTTTACGGACTTCGGCAGCACTTTAGTAATAGCACCTTATCTCGGAATACTAAGAAATAGCTTTACCAGGTGCTTATTTTACCTGTTCTTTTGTATGCTGCCGAATCATGGGTGCTTACGACAACGGACATACAAAACCTGGGAGTATTCGAGAGAAAAGTACTTCGAAAAATTTATGGACCTATCTGTGTCGACGGCGAGTTTCGCCATCGGATGAACCATGAGCTGTATGAGCTTTACCACGACATCGACGTAGCTAAAAGAGTCAGAATGCAACGACTACGATGGCTGGGTCATGTTGCCAGGACGGATGTAAATGCTCCAGCGAGAAAGGTGTTTGAAGGTGAACCTGAAGGACGGCGCAGAGCAGGGAGACCCAAACTCCGTTGGAAGGACCAAGTGGAAGGCGACGTGCCACCATCTGGTAGGACTAACTAGAGAACACACGCACAAGACCGAAGCGTGTGGAATTCTTTAGTACTTCAGGCCTCAAACTTATGAACCATGTTTGTAAGTTGTAATGAGCCACTTAAGTAAGTAATGGTGGCTCCATGCCAAAACCACTCCACACTCAATAAACTCAAATGAAATGAGCTTCACAGGTAAATAATTCTCATCTTCAGACCATTCGTTGAGGTTTAAGTTTTTGGACTAATCTATATATATAAAAGGCTTGGGTGACTGACTGATCATTCCCCAGCCCAAACGGCTAAAGCTAGAACCGTGAAATTTCGAATGTAGGCCCTAAGTAGGGTAACAACTGCTTACCCACCGGTTGGGTATGAAACAGTAGTTCTGTGCCACGTGGTGGCTGTGGGTACACCAAAAGGCACGCTGGTAGGAAAGAAATGGGGAATGGAGCTGGGTGTCCCTTGATACCATACGAGACTCGCATCTCTCATTGTGCATCTTACAGATTCTTAGTCGAGTGTTTTGCGTTGCACTCTCAGCGTCTTGGTGAGGGATAGCAACAAATGGTTATTGCCCATATGACTAAATTATAGAATATTAGAAACATCAAGTAGCAAATAATAACAGTGGGGGGCCAGATCGGACGGAGTGCAAGCCTTGAGCTTGTACTTGTCAGTCAGTCTGGTACCCCCACACATAATTTAATGAACAATTTGAATATTTCGTGGCGTGTTGAAATTAGTTCCAGGCCTTAACAGCGACGTAGTAGTATGTTCTAGTGGGGTGGAGCTCACCCATTCTACTCGAAATTTAAAATCACTGTTTCTCATAAACTATACATAGTAGATACGTAGTCAAGGTTTGACAAAAATGTTGGTCGTACAAAAAAAGTTTTTTTTTTGTGCAAAAAGAGGGTGGTTTCGCAGCCCATCTTAAAAAAATAGTTATTTTACGAGCCATTACAGGAAAGAAGATGAGAGTTGCTCCATATGTTGCTGGTACAGAAGTAGAATTACGTCTTGCTGGGGCATGGACGGCGCCACGCCTCTTTTGGAAAAATCGTTATGTCGGTCATATTAATATACCTTAAAAAACATATTTTTCCCTTAAAACCCATGAATAAAGTATGGGATAGCTTCTTAAGTTGTTGTGAATTAACACGCTTTCTATTTTTAGATATATATGTCGCTACTAAAAACTAATAATTTGTTTTGCGGGACACTTGTGGGCATGTTTTTCATGTCGTTGGATGCGTTTTTAAAAACTCTTTTCTTTTGTCTTTAGTTAAATATCAAAATTCTTTGAAAAATCAAATATATACTTTTGTTTAAAACTGTCCAGCTCACTGGATCTTAATCCTAGGTACAAAATTAGTTTTAAGCCCCTCATATCCATTTTTTTTTCAATTATTTTTCACGGAAATTGTGAGGTCGTGTTTTTTATTTCAGGCTGTTGGTTAGAAATGGTGTACATTCACCTGCAGTATTTAACTTTGAATATATATATTGTTTTTTTTTTTGGTATACTGCAGGTAAATGTACACCATTTGTAACCAACAGCCTGAAATAAAAAACACGACCTCACAAAATGTCAAATACTGAGCTTGAATTGTTTATATGGGCTGAGAATAGTGTTACACGTTTTTAGCCCCCAAATAGGGGGATTATTGTATGCATACCAAAATTCAGCTCTGTAGCTCTTAATCTTCGGCTGTCATCGGGGGAGAGACAGACGAACACCCCCAAAAGGGGGAGTTTGTATGGAAAGTGGAAGTAGTGTTTGTCCGATCTGGCTTATATTAAAATTTATCCTCAGCATATAGGAGTGAAGGTTGTATACCAAATTTCAGCTCGATAGCTTCCTAACTAAGGCTACAATCGCGGGACACACCCTATAAAAGGGGCAGTTTGTATGAAAGATTGAAGTAGTTTTTGTCCCCTTAGAGCATAGGAGGTTGTTAACAAAATTTATAATCTATATTACTCACAAATTTTGATCGCGTATTTTAAAACATACACAGAGCATGATTTAGTATTAAGCTATCGATTTCATTAAAAATTACCTTTTTGCCCATTTCAAGGTGAGATCGCAATAAACTTTAAGATGAGGTCCCAACTATATCTTGGTAGTTTCCCAACCATTGTATGGCGATCATAAAAATAAAGTTTTTCATATGAATATCGACTTTCCAGCTATTGGAAGGTGAGATCCCAACTATATTTTAGTGATTTCACAACTATTGTATAATTATCACAAATTAAGCTCTTTTTGTGATTGGATGCTTAGTTAAGGAGATGTCGATAATTGAAATTTTTTATATAAATACGGACGGATTCTCATCCGTTTGAAGATGAGGGGAAACAGACATTTAGCAGCATTTTGCAAACAAATTTTCGTATTGCATTAGGAAATTTAAAAAAGCTGCCTTTGAGTATTGCCCAAAGTATATCGGATAAGCATAACCCAGTAGGAAGTTTCGTCATACACGACTTTGTCGTCAACGCTGTCCTCAAGACAAAATATGAAATTTGTATGTACTTGTCGTCAAAACACTTGGTTGACGAAAAGCAGACCGACAGAATACTAATGTTGTCGTGCATCAAACACAATCAACAATGTACTTTTCATCAAAACACTCGCTTCACGACATGCTGACCGACTTAATGTTGTCGTGCATCAAACACATTCAATAAAATCAAGGGAAAAAAATGAGTTCTATGGTAATGAGAACAAAAAAATGGAATCTGAATTGAAAAATTTTTAGTTTATTAAACGGACGAGTAAACATCAGCAATTGTATAGTTTGAAATCTCGAATGAAGGTGAATGCCGTATAAAAGTTTATATCCTTCACTTCTCTCTTGGTCAGTAGTTTTCCAAAAGTATTAACAATTCGTCATACTAATAAAAAGCTAAAAATCCATCTTTTAAAATGGCACGAATGTATATACAAAGTCATACTTATATGGCTTGAATGACAATTCAAGACATACATTGGTATCAACGAAATTTTGGCCGACATTTTCAAACATCAGGTCGTGCATGATTGTGTAGGCGACGTGTCGCTTATATAGTCATCAACGACTATTTAACCGACATTGTCACTTATCATGTCGTGCATGATTGTGTGGGCGACAGGTCGCTTAGATAGGCATCAACAAAATTTTGAACGACATTGTCGCTCATCAGGTCGTGCATGACAAAGCGGACACTTGTATAGAAATTTCGTCGACGATTTGTATAAACGGTCCCCTAAATGTCATCAACGATTTACTATGGTCATGCACCTATCCTTGAGGATGTCTTGCAGACCCTACAAGGAAACAACCTAATTGTCTAGAACTAATAAAATTAGCATTTTTAAAAAACCCCATACTAATGATAAAATTGCCCCTTATAGTTTTACACACATATTTTTTTTGTCGGCTCCACGAAAAGCCCCCCAATGAAATAACGCCCAAACGAGAAATGAAATATTCCCCAAATTTTTTTCATACATTTTTGGGTGTTATTTCATATGAAATAACTCCCAATTTTTTTGGGCCATTTTTCATTTTTCTTTGGGAATTATTTCATTCTTCATTTGGGGTTTTCAAATTATGAAATAATCTCCAATGAAATAGCACCCAACCAATTTTTTAAATTTGGGGATTGTTTCATATCGTGTATAATTTGGGTGTTATTTCATTTTTTATTCGGGGGTTGTTTCATTTTAAAGTTGTTGGCTTTAAGGGGTTATAATTATATAATTATATAAAAATAGGCCTTTTACAAGAAAACTTTTAGCCTGTGAATATATTAGAATATCATTTGAATGTTTACAGATATTTCCATTTATGTTCATACTGACGGATAGAAAATCAACAAAATGCAAAATTCGGTTAGCACACACTAAGAATGGAATTTTTTTTGTAAATTTGTAAGAGTTCTTCAAAAGGAAGAATTCAATAAAAGCAGAGAGTTTGATTTGCTTGTGAAAACTGGAGGTGGTTGTGTAAAAGCCAAACGTAAAAGGCAAATTATCTTCCGAACTGCAAAAATAGAGCAGGGCTACAATGATCTATTATCCACACGATTCATTTCAATAATTATGCGACTTTGCTGTTGGTCCATATTGACTTCATGAAATCCTTGGCGAAACTGACTCTTTTAAGAATTTTGGGCATAGTTTCATTTTTGTTGCTGATGGGGTTTATTTCATTGGCGGTTATTTCATTTTCATCATTGGGTGTTATTTCATATGAAATAACTCCCAAATATTGGGGGTTGTTTCGTTTTCGCTTTGGGGTTTATTTCATTTATTTTTGGATGTTATTTCATTCACCGTTTTTGGGTGTTATTTCCAATTTTTTGGGGTTTATTTCATTGGGGGTTATTTCCTGGGGGTTATTTCATTGGGGGGCTTTTCGTGGAGCCTTTTTTGTCAATGCACTGAAATAAGTAATATTTTGCGTTAGATGTAGGATTATGAAAGTTTGAATGAATATGGGTTATTTCCCCATAGGTATGGGGGTATAACAATTAACCAGATTTTTTTTCCATGCTATGCTTTACAGCGCCCTATTACCCTGCTAGAAATATCGAACTGATTTGTACTGCTTCACTATTGCCTTTGTCACAAGTACAACTGACTAATTATACCCCATTAAGACATTAATCATGTGCTTGTTATTGAAAATCCAATAGTAACTGATCTGAACTCTTAACTATATAGATCTTATGGGATCATATGGTGATATTAAACCTAGACATTCACTAGTACATTTTACTATTTCTAGTCTACAATTTATAACTTTTTACCACATTTCCACAGTATAAATATTGAGAGAGGTATAAATTCAAACGGGATCACTTATTTTGTTAAAAAAAAAAACAAAAAATTAATTTCAAAAATGTTTATAGATTTAAAGCTTTTGTTGAACGACTCTATGTATAGTACACGTTGCAGGTGTCAAAAATTGCACTTAACATCGTAGGCAAAGTGTGTACTATTTGTTGACAATGTCACAAAAAAGTCAACCAAAATAGTCCACAAAAGTGATGACTTGGAGTCAAATGACCCATGAGTTCTTAAGGAAAATTACTAAAATTAGTTACATTTTGATACAAAATGTATCGAAGAAGATTTCTGATGAAAAAGTATATAACAATTTCTTACTGATTCACACTTGTCTGCAAATTTGTTTTGTGTTTATCACTTTATATATTGTGTTTATGTAAATTAACCTTTAAATATATTTTATTTCATTAAAAATCGTTAGGCATGAGATGGTAATTTGAGAAAAACACTAATTTTATTATATTTCTCCTTATTTTATTTTTCCAATATTCGAATAGACATCGTCAATCATCATCAGGGAATTTCTACACAAAATTCATAAAAATATTTAAACAATACCATTGTTAGACAAATAATTTACATAAATATTAAAAGTCACTTTATATCGATTTTAATGCTACGGCATCTCTGTTCCAGTACCACAAATGAAAGCAAAATATACGACAACAACAAGAACAACAATGACAACGCATGTACTATATACTACAACTATGGAAAAACAACCGAAAGTTCAAAGATAACGCAGAGAATACGAAAAAAACGAAACGAGGAAAACACGGTCAGCGACTATGGAGAAAAAAAAACAAACCAAAGCGTGTCAGTAGTTGTCGTTGTAAGCACGTGTTAAATTTAAGGCCTAAACATATACAAAATAAAACGGTCTCTTTCTTCCTGCAATATACTCTCACAAGAACTTTCTTACAGGCCAATAATCACAATTTCACCAACTCTGTCTCTCTCCCTGTATCTCTCTCTGTTGCGCTTTGTCTCTCAATGGTGAATAAATTTCTCTTCTTGGTATTTTCATGTCAGTGCTGAAATTTCTGTTCATCCGTTTAGTGTTGCCGTTGTTTTGTTTTTGTTTTTGTTTATTTTCTTCTTGTCTTCCTCTGTGTACACGTTTATTGCTTTGTTTTGTTTTACTTAACGGATTTTCTAATAAGCTGATGCTTTTATTATTGTTCTTCTTCTTCTTCTCCATGCAGATGTTGACGTTGATGTTGTGGTTCTTGTCGTTGTCGTAGTTGTTGTTGTTGTTGTTGGTACTATTAAAGGATACGTGAGACATGTGTGACGCCAAATAAAATTATAGGAAGTCGTTTTCCCAACACGTTTCACGTTTTTTTTTTTGTTCTTTTTGGTTTTGCAGTTATTTTCCTTAATGTGTTTTTCTTTCGGCTTTGTGCTTGTTCCGAAGTTATCTTTCTTCGCCTAATTCATGTATTATTTTTCAATATATAACAAGTGTTGCCTGCTTTTGTATTCCGGTACTTCCTTTTTTTGTTTTGTTTTTTTTTTGGTAAAATAGCGAAATAAAAATCCAACAAATGTTGCATAAAACTATTTTTAATGCGGCAAAGTCAATAAAGCGTTCTTGGTACATATTATTTCATACGAAGTAGAGTATAGGAAGGCAACCGAAGTGTGTGCGTGCGTGTACGGGTTTGTTCGCCTGAGTAGTAGAGTAGAGTCATACGATGCGAATGAGTAATATTTGCAATGCAGAAAACTTGACAACATAATGTTACGTATACGTTTGGTGTATCCGCAGCAGCATGTGCCACTTAATTTTGGAAGTTTCACATGAAATGTGTGTTGCTCATTTGAATGATTAAATGTCAATAGTTATCGTGTGTTGGTATAATTTAAAGGCTGATAGCGATAGGTAAAGTCGTGACTCAGAGTTTTAAGGTGATTAAGAGGCGACAGTAACTCCATATACCGCATATGTAGGTGCTCTTTGAGAGATGACTTTTTATTGCATGATATAAGATGAAGGAACGGGAGAACGAGACTGGAAATAGGTACAGGGATAGAGCCCAAAGCCTACAAATTCCACCAGAAATTAAAAGCAAAAAGTTGTGATAGTAGGCTCTCTTCCTGTACGACAAGGTTACAAGGTTTGGTTACAAATTCGAACTGTGTGCTGCATATATGGATAGAACACTTCCACCAATTGCTGGTTTCAAAGGCAGTGCACGTAAAATATCACGTCAATACTTGACAAGGGCTTAGATTGACCACCACCAAGCTACAATGAGGCAAGAATAGAGATATTGCGGCTGACAGATAATAAAGCAACCGGTGCCGAATGTTCCGGTAGAGCCCTTCAAGTCTAGTGGCGATTAGTTGGTAACGGGCATGCAGAAGTTGCTACTCACGGTTTGACTTAACGGGTCCATGCCCGATGATTGGCCTGATCTAAGCATATTATGTCCTGTGCTGCAAAAGTTTGAGCCAAATGTTTCCTTCAACTTCAGCGGGATAAGCTTTTTGTCCACCGCATATAAGATCCTGTCGGGTGTGATATGTGAAACACTATAGTATATAGTTATATATAGTATAGTTTATCCAACCTGATCGGTCCTTATCAGTGTGGCTTAAGACCTGATAAATCAACAACAGACCAGATATTCACACTTTGGCAAATCCTGGAAAAGACCCAAGAGAAACAAATCGACACGTACCATCTTTTCGTCGACTATAAAGTTGCCTTCCACAGCCCGATACGGCAGAAATTACTTGAAGCCGTGGCTGAGTTTGGTATTCCTGCGTAGCTGATACGCCTTTGGGGAATGACGCTGACTGACACGAAGCTTTCAGTAAAGATTGGCAAGGACCTTACGAAGCCATTCTGTACCAGAGGAGGCCTAAAACAAGGCGACCGCCTATCGTGTGACCACTTCAAAATAGTGATGGAGATGATAATGAGTGAAGCTGCTGTAAACACGAGTGGCACGATATTCAACAAAAGCCACATGCTACTCGCGTACGCTGATGACGTAGACATCATCGGTCGAAAACTGGGGGATGAGGCTGCAGCCTTCTCAAGTATACAGAAGGAATCAGCGAAAATGTTTCAATGAACAAGCAATATACTTGTTTGGGAAACTGCGTGAACGTTGAAAAGTATAATTTCAAGGTGGTAGATAATTTTATCTACCTAGGCTCCGCCATCAACAAAACAAATAATGTCAGCCTCGAAATCCGGAGAAGAATCCTGCTTGCAAATAAATGCTACTACGGACTAAGCAAGCGATTTAATGGCAGAGCCCTCTCTCGACGAACAAATGCCAGCTATACCAGATACTGGTTCTACTTGTCTTAACGTACGGTTCAGAATCCTGGGTTATGACACAAGCGGATGATTCGGTTCTGGCAGTATTCGAGACAAAAATACTTCGTAAAATATATGAGCCCATCATCGTTAACGCAGAGTTTCGGCGTCTATGAATCATGAGCTGTACACTGACATTGACAGACGCATTAAGGTGCAACGGTTGCGTTGGCTAGGTCATGTTGTACGCATGCACAACAATTAACTCGATGGAAGGCGCAGAAATGGGCGACCAAAACTCCGTTGGAAAGACCAGGTTACTGAGAACCTTACAGAACTTTGTGATACTAACTGGAGAAAAAGCGAAGAAGATCGATGCGCTTATAATATTTTTCTACGTGCGGTATATAATCCAGTGGGATTGCAAAGAAGTGCCAGCTAAGTAAGTAAGTAAAACTAGATAAAGTTTCTAAGTTTAGTCACTACCCTTTTAGAACCTGCCATACACACGTTTCATCACTCCCCTCTATGATTCTGCAAATAATATCACTATGCCTAAAGCAATATTTCCCAAAGTTCGTATTTAGTAATGTATTAACTAGATATAGTATAATTAAGTCGGTATAATTAAGTCAATGAAATGCTCGGTGCCAACTATGAATGATCTAGGACTACTACCTACAGTTTTTTCATAAAAACGCATGAAGCCATCTCTCACTTTGCACCATTGCATAGTAAAATTGGTACGTATGAGTAATGATATAATATATTATTTTACATACGTTATGCTGAATCCTTTAACCAATCAAGATACTGTAGCGAATACTATCTATGACAGTGATAGCTACAAACTAAAGACCAGAATCAAGCGGTATTAAAACACATTGTCAACAACACGAGCAAAGGGTGACTGACGAGGAAGGATTTCGAAGTAACACACACAAATTCAACTAAAAGTGAAAACAAAACTACATGACAATTGACGCGCAAAATCAGCAGCTCACTGGCATGAAAGCGACAACGATTTATTGCCTGGGTGCTTGTGTGTGTGTGTGTGCGAATTTAAATTGATATTTTGTTGTTTAAGATCAAGCTTTGTTGACATTTCTTCATCTACAATGTGATCTTATATTATGCGTATGTTTTTTAAGGGTGGGATAGTGTTGTTAATGAAATCAGCTCCTGCCGCTTCCATGGTGCCTACTAGATGGGTAAAATCTATGTCCGACCCCTACTAATTTTATTCTCCTAACTTTCCTTTCTCAAACATACCTACCTCCTATCTTCACCCATATCTACTCTCTATCTTTAACTCAATATTTTTTAATTTTTGATTAAAATGTTGAGTAACCTAATCGGCATGCTACCACCGATGCGTCTTAGGAACTAGGTAACAGAAGTTACTGAAGCTCAACACAGGCTCTCTTAGTGGCTTTGCCAGCTTCAAGAAACTAGGATCGGGAGCGGTGGCCTAATAAGCCACTCTCCTTAAACAAAATTTATTATGAAAACACGAAGAATAGAAAAAACAAGAACCCCCCAAATGTTGACGACCCCCGCAAACGATATAAGGACCATGATTTAAGGAAATGTATCTGGAATGTCCGAAATCTTTACAGAGATGGTGCCTCTATCCAACTGGCGGATGTCCTCGACAAATACAAGGCTGATCACCGCCATAAAGGAAATGAGATGATCGGGACAGGGATGCACACCTGTGACATCTTTTACAGCTGCCATGCAGAAAGACACGAATTTGGATGTGGTTTCATAGTCGGCAAGAGACTTCGACACCTGGTCTCGCAGTTTAATCCTGTAAGTGACCGTATAGCCACCATTCGCATCCGGGCGAAATATTTTTACATTACGCTGATTTGTATACACGCCCCGACGGAAGCAAAGACGATGACATCAAAGATGCATTCTATGAGCGCCTGGAGGATATATATGACCGCTGGCCTGCACACGACATTAAGGACATTGGGATATTTTAATGCTAAAATAGGAAGGGAATATGCTCTTGGTTCAGCAGTCGGGAAATTCAGTCTACACCACAACACCTCCGATAACGGATTCAGACTGGTACGTTTCGCGTCGGCAAGAAAAATGGTTGCGAGTGGAACCAGATTCCCGCATAAAGATATCCACAAGGCAACCTGGATATCTCCCGATCAAAATACAAGAAATCAGATTGATCAAGTGGTGATTGATGGACGTGCGTGTGACGCGCGGTGCAAATATCGACTCGGATCACCAGCCAAGGTACGCACACGATTAAGTAGTGCTAAAAACACTCGTAGTCAAACACAAAGGAAGTTAGACATCACAAAGCTGCATACCACTGAGATAGCCAATGGCTTCTCCAACCAACTCTTTCAATTACTCCATACACTGCCGCAACAACCGTACTGGGTTATGAAAAACCACGCTCAGACAAGCCCTGGCACGATGATGAATGTCGCGAAATGTCTGAGGAAATGGATGCGACGTACAAGAAAAAACTGCAGCCAATGGCAACGCGTGCGGTGACGGAGCGTTATAAAGAGAAAAGGAGGGAGATGAAACGCCTGTTCAGACGGAAAAAGCGTCTGTGGAAAAAAAGAGGGAGCCAGGATATCGAAAACTACAGGGATAGAGGTGAGGCCCGAAAGTTCTACCAAAAGGTAAAAAGTAAAGGTTTTGGAACAGGGATGCCCACCTGTAAGGACAGAGACGGAAATCTGGTCACGGACACTCGGAGTGTGCTGCAAATATGGAGGGAACACTTTCAATCTCTTCTCGTTCCCGAAGGCAGCAAAAGTGACGAAATCGCACCAATCATCGAAGATGAAGTAGACTGTCCACCACCGAGCCGAAACGAGATCAGCACGGCAATTGCGCGGCTTAAAAATAATAAAGCCGATGGACTGCCGGCAGAACTTTTTTAAGCCGGCGGCGATGACCTGGTAACATGCATGCACCAGCTCATAAACACGATTTGGCTCAGGGAGTGCATGCCCGATGATTGGAATCTGAGTGTCCTATGTCCCGTGCTTAAGAAAGGCGATCCTAGTGTGTGTACCAACTATCGCGGGATAAGCCTTTTACCCATCGCTTACAAGGTCGCGTCTAGTGTGTTATGTGAAAGACTAAAGCCCCTTCTGGCAAACCTGATTGGACCTTATCAGTGTGGCTTTAGACCTGGTAAGTCCACCACCGACCAGATATTCACGCTACGACAAATCCTGGAGAAGACCCAAGAAATGCAGATCGATACCTACCATCTGTTCATCGATTACAAAGCTGCATTTGACAGTCCGATACGACAGAAATTGTTGGATGTTATGGCTGAGTTTGGTATCCCCGCAAAGCTAATTCGACTCTGCGGGATGACACTGACTGACACGAAGTCTTCAGTGAAAATTGGCAAAAATCTGTCAGAGCAATTTTCTACCGAGTGAGGCTTTAGACAAGGCGATAGTCTGTCCTGCGATCTCTTTAACATCGTAATGGAGATGAGCATGCGGAAAGCAGCTGTAAACAGGAATGGCACCATATTTAACAAAAGCCACATGTTGCTCGCGTATGCTGATGATATAGATATTATTGGACGTGGATTGCGAGATGTTACTGCGGCTTTTTCGAGCATTAAAAAGCAGTCGGCTTAGGTGGGTCTGGTGATAAACGAGGAAAAAGCCAAGTTATTTGTTTCAACGAACAAAGAGTCCACTCGTCTAGGACGCTGCGTGAACGTTGACAACCATAACTTTGAAGTGGTAGGTGATTTTGTCTACTTTGGCTCCGCCATAAACATAAATAATAATGTCAGCCTGATTATTGATCGCAAACCGCTGCTACTATGCGCTAAGCAAGCGATTTAATTATAAAGCACTCTCTCGAAGAACAAAAATCCAACTCTACCAGACTCTGATCCTACCTGTCTTGCTCTACAGCTTAGAATCCTGGGTAATGACACAAGCGGATCACTCTATTCTGGGAGTTTTCGGGAGAAAAATACTTCGCAAACTATTTGGACCCACCGTCGTTAACGGCAGGTATCGTCGCAAACCGCTGCTACTATGCGCTATGCAAGCGATTTAACGACAAAGCGCTCTCTCGAAGAACAAAGATCTAGCTCTACCAGACTCTGATCCTACCTGTCTTGCTCTACAGCGCAGAATCGTGGGTAATGACACAGGCGGATCAATCTATTCTGGCAGTCTTCGAGAGAAAAATACACCGCAAAATATTTGGACCCATAATCGTGAACGGCGAGTACCGTCGTCGAATGAATCATGAGCTGTAAGAGCTGTACAACGACATCGACGTGGTCCAGCGCGTTCAAATAGACCGAATGCGCTGGCTTGGACACGTTGTACGAATGGACGAAAACGCTCCGGCTCGAAAAGTCTTCGGCAATAATCTCGATGGACGGCGCAGGAGGGGGCGACCAAAACTCCGATGGATGAACCAGGTGACGGAACTGTTAAGTAAGCTTGGTATGACGAATTATCTACGGAGCGCAAAAGACCGAAGCGCTTGGAATGCTTTTCTACGTGCGGCTACTGATAGATGAACTTCTGTTGTTGCTGCCAGTAAAGAAGAAGAAGAAGAATTGATTAAACTAAGCTTCTGCTGCACCCATGGTGCCTCCTAGAGGGGTAAAATGTATGACCGACCGAATTTTTCCCTCCTAACATTTTTCTCGAACATACCTACCCTCTATCTTCACCCCATAAGGGTGAAATGTTATTGAAAATTCAAAATGTTATGAATTTGCTTCCACCACTGTTTTAACACACAAACTCCCACACACACACACTCTCACAATTGTTTAAGAACACACATCTGCAGCACAACAGCAACGAGTGCAGTAGAACTATGTCAATTGACTGATTGCTTATTGCTCAACAACACAACAACATGAATGTTTTTGTGGCAGCTGTAATTTGCGAGTTTGTTGTGAGATAACACAAGTTAACGCTGTTGCGAAAGCGATCAATCTATTAAAAGTATAGGTTTTCTTACGCAAATACTAAGCTAAGCTGCATTTGTGCAGTAACAAAAAGTTTGAAAATGCTGCACACATATTGGAATGTGCTGCTATGCATAAATTCAAGCATACTTGTTCTGGTCTTTACTACAAACGCATTTCAATTGTACATAGAATGAGATAAGGATAACTTGGATTCATTCTTTATTACTCTCATTTTAGAAAAAAATTCAGGTCCCTTGGACTTTGAAATCGTAGGCAATGTGTATTTTATCTGCCTATCTACAATATCAAAATAACTGACAAAATTTTACAAACAGAAAAATTCAATCACCGAATTTTAGAGGCCGCATTTGTCGAGCTTTTTATGTAACACATGTACCACAGCCTGCAAAAAACCATGTTAAATAATCAACATAACTGTTATCTAAGTCATAGTTCTAATATGTGGCAAAAAGTTTTTTGTGAACAGTAATATATTTTCAAAGCTTTCACAATGAAATTATACGCGGAAAACCCCTTTTCATAACATTTGAAGAAAATGTTATAGCACAGCCACCAACCAGTCGAAACGTGTTCTGGTAATATGAAAATGTTAGCACACTACCCACCACTTACCCTGCTGCAATTTAAGTTTTTAGCCCTGAACTGAAATTTCACAATCATACAATCTCCCGACAATTGATTTCTGTCACCATGGTTAGTTCTTTGCAATCCTTGTGGTGAGACATCATAAACAGTATGTTGGCTTATGCCATTAATCCTTTTGTTAGATGAGTTAAATGAGTCTAAAAATAATCTCTGTTTTATCTGTACTCATTCAGTCGCATTCAGCATTATGGTAACAAGACAAAAGTGTAAAAGCTACAAAATAAACATTTGTTAAATATAACATGATATTAAAAATTATGTCAACGTTTCGTTACACTTGTTTTGTCATCGCCATTCGTCACCAGGGCGACGGACAGACAAACACAAAGTGTTAAGTGCGAAATGTAAATAAAAAAACAAATAAGTAAGAACAAAAAAAAAACACAAATAAGTTAAATAAGAAAATGTAAATGTAAATAGAAGAAAGTTTGTAAATGAACTAGTAAATTGAGGGGAAAAAATGTTAATGAGTTTACACACACACACACGTGCGTACAATAGGGAGGCTGTGAATTATATGAGTTGAATTTTTAGGTATTATTGTATTAAATGAAATTAATCACTGGAACCCTTGTAATGGATGTAAGCTGTAGATGTGAAAGAATTTTAACAGTAAATAGGATTTTAACGTTAAATACAATTTAAAAGTGATTGTAATATATCGTGTAGATCAGATGCGGGAAAGCATCAGCTAAGAGAAAATCTTTTTTGGGGGACTCAATTAGGACTTTCAAAATGGGAATGTTCGGAGAAATTGTGGCCAACAAGATATTGTATTTTTAAGAGTTATATTATTGGGATATACAAATGCCAGAATAAAATTTAATAACTGCCAAACAAGAATTAGATGTTAAAATTCTTCAGAAACTTTCAAACTTTTCACAGGATTTGTAAAAAATTAAAATATCGATTTTTTTCTTAGAACACTCCTAGTGAAATTTTTTGTAGAACATTTGAATGTTGATATATTTATCTGACTTTTCTCGATATAAGGACGAAAAGCACATAAAAAAATAATCATTAATTGAAGTCATCATTTTCATTGAGGACATGAGAAATACAGCTTTTTTAGGACCTGTTATAAACTTTATATTTGTTCAAGCAGGTATATGTATCAGATTATAAACAAAAAGTTACCATACCGGCTGGTACCTTCCAATTACCAATTTATAGGTAATTAATAGCTTCCCATAACTTCTTAATGGCAAACTTTAGGATTTCATCAGATTAATTATTTTGTAACAATTGACTAACCCTCAGAAAACCAAAACTTTTGCTATTGCTAGATTCCCCCATACAAATGATCGTATTCACCATCATAGTTTTACAAATAACATATTTGTTGTAAATAGCAGACCATCAATTCCGTCGAGTGTTCAGTGAATGGGCTAAGTACTAACTGGGAGTTGGAACGGAGTTTGAGGCTCATTTCTGGCTTAAGAGATATGTAAACAAGCAGAATTTTCATTTTTGGAGAGAGCACAAACCTTATGAATCTCTAGAGCCAAACGTTTGGTGAAAGGATTAACTCAATAAATGGTCCTGTCAATTGACAACTCGTTCATGTGAAATACACCTTGGAAGTCTCTAGTCCATGCTGATAAACCAGCAAAGGTTAAGCATTTTAGATGTCAACTTTCGACGCCCTAGTGACTTGGGTTGCTCGAAAAGGTGGTGCTAAATTGGATCCACAAAGTGTCTTTCATAAGGCGCCGTAGCAGAAGCCTTATGCAGAAAATATTTTTAACCATAAAATGCTATGAAATTTGTGAGCTAATAAAGCCAAAACTTGTTATGTTGTGAACTTCACAATTCGTCACTTACAAATGCTATCACATTTGGAGTCAAATTTTAACTTTGACTTCTTTAGAATATTCTCTATTGTCAAAATATCGTTGCGATATTTTGCGATATTCCAATGGTCATAGTGCTAATATCAAATCTGAGGTGAAGCTCAATGTTCCATATAAAGAACAATCTGAAGAAAGAAAATTCTAAGTAAATAATAACATCAGTACGATGCAAATGAGGACTGCGTTCAAAGTAACCATGTGCATTAGGAGTGCGATAGTGTTGGATGGAGATCCGTAGTAACAACATTTAGATACGGTATGGTATCTGTGGTATGGGTAATATGCTTATAAGCCAAAAAAGGGGGGGAAGGGAGTTGTGGCCATATGGCTGCGCATCGGGTCAAATGTGGTAAGGAAAGGAGCTGATTTCATAAATAAAATTACACAGTGCAACAGTGAAAAAAACACCCGAACGTGACTATATAGGTTCGATAGTACAACCGGAGCTGAGTAAAACCCTAGCTCAGTTTGGCTAGATTGGCTACCAAAATTTTTTTTTGGCCCTCGTAACTTTTTGAAATCCCTTGGATCGCTTGAAAAAAGGTGACATCAGTTGTTGGCCAACAGTTTGTACAGTGTTTAATCTAGCTCTTTCTCTTCTTAAGCAAAGTTGTAGCTAATAGTTCGCTTAAGAAATTGATATAATCAAATTTCCCAAAAAAATTAGACATCCCTCGTTTATTTTCAAAAAACTTCGAAAAACATTTTAATTTTTTCACTATTTTGAATATAAGTCGTAGGGAGTCCAGATTTTTTGCATACTCTATTCAGTGAAATTGTAGTTTAGGTAACACCGAAAAACTTCTCTGAACGAACCTATGCAATCTGAACAAGTCTAGGGGTATTAAATGGCTCTCAAAACACAGTACCTACTTTAAACAAATCAGTTTTTTAGGAGTTTTGGGCCATTGTGCAAAGGTTTTGCTTGGTATATTTACCAAAAAACTTACTTACTGTGTAACTGGACAACTTCTGTAAACAACCTATATGATCGGAATACTCCACCCCTTTAATTGTTCACAAAAAAGCATTAGGGTGTTCCTTACATGGCATTTTTTCGAATTTCGTTAAAAATATGTATTAATTGCGATGTTGGTCATCTAGATTTACCTTACATTTGTTTTTGCTAAAATTACGAATATATTGTGAACAATTTTGTATCGATACTTAGGCATTAGGGTGTGCCGCAATGAGGTTAAAATTCGAATTTGTTCTCAAATCAGTTTATTGCCGCTGAGTATTTTTCTTTTGTATACAGACTAAGTAGTAATAAGTCGTTTAATAGCTGAAGTGAAGACCTAAAATAGAGTGTCTTTACTTTTGCCCTATCTCTTATAGACGACAAGATATTTGATGTAGAATTTGGGGTATTTTTGAAAACTATTATTAAAAATTTTGAAATTGGATTCCGAAGTAGTTTATTATGGGCAACTATATATTTCAACTTTTTAAGGTTAATCAATTTAAAATCTATATGTTCAAATAGTATATATGTATTTTTATCAATTTCTCTATCCATTCTCGAGATATCAGGGGTTTAAAAAGCATAGCAATGACTACTGAACTTTTGTTTTACTGAATATCCATTGTGTCTGCTTACAAATGTCACCAAAACCATTAATATCCAATGGTCCTTTTTTATTTGTATCATATATATCATTATTGGTAAGTAGACACAATAAGTATTCAGATGGAACAAAAGTTCATTAGACATTGCTATGCCTACAGTAAAAAATGCGTTTTTTTAACGCTTGATATCTCGATAATTGGTAGAGATATTGATAATATACACATATTCTATTTGAACATATAGATTTTAACTTGATTAACCTTAAAAAGTTACAATATATAGTTCCCATAATAAACTACTTCGGAATCCAATTTCAAAATTTTTAATTATATTTTTCAAAAATACCCCAATTTCTACATCAAATATCTTTGCGTCTATAAGAGATAGGGAAAAAGTAAAGACATACTATTTTAGGTCTTCACTTCAGCTATTAAACGGCTTATTACTACTTAGTCTGTATACAAAAGAAAAATACTCAGCGGCAATAAACTGATTTGAGAACAAATTCGAACTTTAACCTCATTGCGGCACACCCTAATGCCTAAGTATCGATACAAAATTGTTCACAATATATTCGTAATTTAAGCAAAATCAAATGTAAGGTGAAGCTTGATGACCAACATCGCAATTAATACATATTTTTAACGAAATTCGAAAAAATGCCATGTAATGAACACCCTAATGCTTTTTGTGAACAATTAAATGGGTGGAGTATTCCGATCATATTGGTTGTTTACAGAAGTTGTTCAGTTACACAATAAGTAAGTTTTTGGTAAATACACCAAGCAAAAACTTTGCACAATGGCCCAAAACTCCTAAAAAACTGATTTGTTTAAAGTAGGTAGTGTGTTTTGAGAGCCATTTAATACCCCTAGACTTGTTCAGATTGCATGGGTTTGTTCAGAGGAGTTTTTCGGTGTTACCTAAACTACAATTTCACTGAATAGAGTATGCAAAAAATCTGGACTCCCTACGACTTATATTCAAAATAGTGAAAAAATTAGAATGTTTTTCGAAGTTTTTTGAAAATAAACGAGGGATGTCTAATTTTTTTGGGAAATTTTATTATATCAATTTCTTAAGCGGACTATTAGCTACAACTTTGCTTAAGAAGAGAAAGAGCTAGATTAAACACTGTACAAACTGTTGGCCAAAAACTGATGTCAACTTTTTTCAAGGGATCCATGGGATTTCAAAAAGTTACGAGGGCCAAAAAAAAATTTTGGTAGCCAATCTAGCCAAACTGAGATAGGGTTTTACTCAGCTCCGGTTGTACTATCGAACCTATATAGTCACGTTCGGGTGTTTTTCAAAAAGTTTGATTTTGTGTCATAGTGTTATATAACATAAACAAAAGTTGTATGGTGACCAACGTAAGGGTTGAAGAAAGTGGGAAAACTGTTCTGAAAAATTAGTGGGGGTCGGCCATACAACGTACCTCTCTAGAAGGCACAATGGCAGCGGCAGGAAATGATTTCATAAAAAAAAATAATTTTAAAAAAATATATATAAAATTGTATTGGGACCACCATAAGGGTTGAAGACACAGGATGGATATATTCTGAGAAACTGTTATGGTTGCATAAATATTGCAATTCGGTCATACATTTGACTCCTTGAGGTACACCATTGTGGTAGTAACGACCGATGAGCGCTGTTGCGGGGCTTGTTGTAGATTTTCCCTTCCAAACCACCTTTGACACCGTTGTGCAGCCTTTTGTTCCTACCCTACCTACCCTATTCTTTGCCTCCTGATTTGTATACCCTTCACCGCGGACACGAACGGAGCGAAGGGTATACTCATTTTGTTCTTCCATTTGTAACGCATATAAGGAGAGGTGGTAGGTATGACAATGTATAAATATTATTGATCAGCGTCGAAAGGTGTCTGTCTGTCTATTTTCTCCGCTATTACAACTGTAGTGTAAGAGCTATCGATCATAAATTTGGTAAATACATATCGATACCTTCCCATAAGAATGTATTAAGCGACACTTTTTTCGAAAATGACTTTTTGATGTGGAACTATACTAGAAGTTAAGCACCACATTTTGGCCTGGGTTCCGCTGCCCTACCATTGATGCAAAGGAAACTAGAGAGAAAATATCAACCGTCAAGTTTTCTCACTGGAATAATGTTGAACACTGAAATTTGAAATTTTATCTGACTAAACTTTTGGTTTTGCAACGATGTCAAGTTTTGTATTGTGAAAATCGCTTTCCAAATATGTTCCTTTTAATAAAATACACAAATAAATAACTAAATGAGACGTTTTCTTCATTTTTTACACAATTTTAGAAATGTCGCTTAATACATTCTTATGAGAAAGTATCGATATGTACTAAATATGGTAAAAAAAATTATGCTTTCTCACCCTTGTTTTGTAAAGGGTTTTCCAATGAGTGCTGTTATTGTGCATAAAATCCGTGCACGTCACACAAGAACAACTGAGAATATTGCAGCTGAAGCCCAAAGTGTTGAAGAAAACCCAGGTTTGTCCATTTTTCGTCGTTCTTTGGATTTGGACGTTCCACAAACGTCATTACACCGTATTTTGCATAAAAACTTGGTAAACACAAAAACTCAAGCCGATCATCATCAACAAGGTCGTGTCTTTGCTGATTGGGTTCTTGAAAGCCATAAAAATGTTCCGGCCCATTTCCATCAGGGGCTCGGAAAACCCAAGAGTTTTTTTTGAGAAGCCTCTCCATCCTCAACGTGTGACTTTTTGCGGTGCAGTTTATGGTCCGGCGGAGTCATTGGACCTGACTTTTTCGAAAATGAGGTTGAATCAACAGAAACGGTGAATGGATTGCGCTATCAAGAGATAATTATTGATTGTTTATGGTCGGAGTTGGATGGTATTGATCTGGACAAGGCTTACATTCAACAAGACGGCGCTACGTGCCACACAAGCAACGAAACCATTTATCTTTTACGGGTAAAGTTTCCGGAACGTGTTATCTCTCAAAGAGGTGATCACAAGATCTCTTAAAGAGGTGGCCACCAAGATCTTATGATTTAACACCTTGCGACTTCTTCCTTTGGGGACACGTGAAAGATAAGGTCTACGCCAACAGCCCAGCGTCGATTCAAGACCTCAAAGATAAAATTCGTGAGGCTATCGAGTATATAGGGCAGGCACTTTGCGATTTGATTATGGAAAATTTCATGAAAAGGATATGGTCCTGTAAGCGTTGTCATTTGGCTGATGTTCTTTTTCATTATTAACGGCATACCTTATAATGAAATAAACATCCGATCATCATATCTCAAAAAATGACATTTTTTTTGAATACCAAAATAACATCTCTTATTGGAAAACCCTTTAGTTTCTCTGAAGACAATTTGAGTACATCAAATTTTTTTCGGATCCGTGCACCCTACGCACACCCGAAAGAGTATTAATTATGCTGTATCGTCGTTTGATATCCGATCGAAAAGAGGCTCATATCGTTATTCATGGTTAATCAAGGGCTAAATTTTGCCTATTAGTAATTTTTGACTCCGACGTCAATTTTAGTTTTTGTTTTTTTTTACTTCATTCGTTAAATTGATAAAATTGGTAAAAAACAAAAAAAAAAGTTATAGAGGTTATAAAAATCAATAGGTCACCCTACACACCGCCAAAAACTTAAAAACTAAAATTGAGGTCGGGGTCAAAAATGTTTAATAAGCTAAATGTAGCTCTTAGTTATCCATTAATATTTGGTGTCTGTCCCTGCGATTGCAGTCGTAATTTAAGAGCCAGCGAGCTGAAATTATGCAAGATTATTATATTCTCTAAGCGGAGTTTGAGTTTCAAGATGGTCAAGATCGGTTCGAAGCTACTCCCACCCTTTTTAACAGTCTGTCCCTGTCGCAGTCGTAGTTATTCGGACATCAAGCTAAAGATTCTGCAATTTAGTATGCTAGATTCTAACCTCTAACAGGAGGTTACGTTTTTAGATGAATAAGATCGGTCAAAAGCTATTCCCACTTTCCATACACACTTGCCCTTTTTGGGGGTGTCCGTCTGTCTGTCCCCGCAAATATAGCCTTAATTTAAGAGCCATCGAGCAGAAATTTGGTAACAAAGCTTCCATACTCTAAGCGGAAGTTAAGTTCTAATATGAGTATCAAGAAAGAGAAAATACTGCAACATCTTATACAACCTCCCCCTTTGGGGGTGGCCGCCTATCTGTCCCCCGTGTACAGACGTAGGTTAAGAGCAATCGAGCTATAATTTGGTATACAAGCTTCCATCCTCTAAGTGGAGGTAAAGTTCTGAGATAAGCAAGATCGGTCAAACACTTCTTTCACCTTCCATACAAACTGCCTCTTTCTGGGGTTTATAAAAAATTATTGATAACAAATTGATGTAAGATGCTAAAAGTTATGGGACCGGCCGTGACATAGTGGTTAGAACACGCGACTACCATGCGGGAGATCGCAGGTTCAAACCTGGCTCCAGTCATCTTAAAAAAAAAAGAAAAAAAAAAGAAAATTTTCTTTCATTGTCGGCTCTTCTCGAATGTTGTTGACAGCAACTTCGCAGTATTAAGCGTCGATTCAATCGTCGTGTCTAGTAAGAGTGACGTTCGCATTCGTCGATAAACAAGTAGGTGCCGTTAGTTGTGAATCTAAAAATAGACAGCGTGTTAATTCACAACAACACGAGAAGCTATCCCATACCTCATTCATGGGGTGCAAAGGGAAATTAAGTTTTTTTTTTTTTTTGCTAAAAGTTACGTCTAACGTCCACTTTTTTGCGTTACAATCCTATTTATATTATAAATGTGAATGTCTGTCTGTTTGTTTGTATGTTTGTTGCTCAATCACGCCTAAACGGCTGAACCGATTTTAATAAAATTTGAAAGACAGTTAGTGTACTATATGGAAATTGCCGTAGGCTATATTTTTTGACCCCATGGGCGGAGTGGGCGTGGCAAAACTTTTTTTTTCGAGCTAGGGAGATAAAATTTGATACACAGATAGTACTCGACAACACAAATATCAATATGCAGACGAAATTTGAATATTGGACCCAATGGGCGGAGTGGGCGTGGCAAAACTTTTTTTTAGAGCTAGGGAGATAAAATTTGATACACAGATAGTACTCGACAACACAAATATGAATATGCAGACGAAATTTTAATTTTGGAGCCAATGGGCGGAGTGGGCGTGGCAAAACTTTTTTTTCGAGCTAGGGAGATACAATTTGATACACAGATAATACTCAACAACACAAATATGAATATGCAGACGAAATTTTAATTTTGGACCCAATGGGCGGAGTGGGCGTGGCAAAACTGTTTTTTAGAGCTAGAGAGATAAAATTTGATACCCAAATAGTACTCGACAACACGAATATGAATATGCAGACGAAATTTTAATTTTTGACCCAATGGGCGGAGTGGGCGTGGCAAAACTTTTTTTAGAACTAGAGAGATAAAATTTGATACCCAAATAGTACTCGACAACACGAATATGAATATGCAGACGAAATTTTAATTTTTGACCCAGTGGGCGTGGCAAAACTTTTTTAGAGCTAGAGAGATAAAATTTGATACACAGATAGTACTCGACAACACAAATATGAATATGCAGACGAAATATTAATTTTGGAGCCAATGGGCGGAGTGGGCGTGGCAAAACTTTTTTAGAGCTAGAGAGATAAAATTTGATACACAGATAGTACTCGACAACACAAATATGAATATGCAGACGAAATATTAATTTTGGAGCCAATGGGCGGAGTGGGCGTGGCAAAACTTTTTTTCGAGCTAGGGAGATAAAATTTGATACACAGATAATACTCAACAACACAAATATGAATATGCAGACGAAATTTTAATTTTTGACCCAATGGGCGCAGTGGGCGTGGCAAAACTTTTTTAGAGCTAGAGAGATAAAATTTGATACACAGATAGTACTCGACAACGCGAATATGAATATGCAGACGAATTTTTAATTTTTGATCTAATGGGCGGAGTGGGCGTGGAAAAACTGTTTTTTAGAGCTAGAGTGATAAAATTTGGTGCCCAAATAGTACTCGACAACACGAATATGAATATGCAAACGAATTTTGAATTTTTGACCTAATGGGCGGAGTGGGCGTGGCAAAACTTTTTTAGAGCTAGAGAGATAAAATTTAATACACAGATAGTACTCGACAACACAAATATGAATATGCAGACGAAATTTTAATTTTGGACGCAATGGGCGGAGTGGGCGTGGCAAAACTGTTTTTTTGAGCTAGAGAGATAAAATTTGATACCCAAATAGTACTCGACAACACGAATATGAATATGCAGACTAAATTTTAATATTTGACCCAATGGGCGCAGTGGGTGTGGCAAAACTTTTTTAGAGCTAGAGAGATACAATTTGGTACCCAAATAGTACTCGACAACACGAATATGAATATGCAGACGAATTTTGAATTTTTGACCTAATGGGCGGAGTGAACGTGGCAAAACTAGAGAGATAAAATTTGATACCCAAATAGTACTCGACAACACGAATATGAATATGCAGAGGAATTTTTAGTTTTTGACCTAATGGGCAGAGTGGGCGTGTCAAAACTTTTTTTTTAGAGCTAGAGAGATACAATTTGATACCCAGATAGTACTCGACAACACAAATATGAATATGCAGACGAAATTTTAAATTTTTTATCAGTGGTCGGTCAGTGGTCAGCGATACTTTTAATTTTGGACCCAATTGGCGTATTGGGCGTGGATAAACTTTTTTTTGATACCCTGATAGTACTCGACAACAAAAATATTAATATGCAAACGAAATTTTATTTTTGGGTCCAATGGGCATATTGGGGTGACAAAACTTTTTTAGGGCTAGAGAGATACAATTTGATACCCAGATAGTACTAGACAACACGAATATTAATATGCAGACGAAATTTTATTTTTGGATCCAATGGGCATATTGGGCGTGGCAAAACTTTTAGAGCTAAAGGGATAAATTTTGTTACCCAGATAGTATTCGACAACACAAATATGAATATGCAGACTAATTTTAGTTTGGACCCTATAGGCATATTGGTTACGGTAAAAATTTATGATATATACAATATGACACATACATACAATATGATATGATATGACAACACAAATATGAATATGTAAACAAAATTATAATTATCGATCAATGGGCGGATTTAACGTAGCCAATTTGTATTATAACCCTAGAGGGAAATTTTCTGACAAAATTTGTATTTTTAATCAGTGGGCGGAGGGCGTGGCAAAACTGTATTAAAGCTCTAAAAAGATAATATTTGATACACATATAGTATTTGGTACTACAATTACAAATTTGCGGCGGGAATTTTATTTGTATTTTATCCCTCGAGAGATGCAATACAATAAATAGATAATACTATGCGCAGCAATTACAAAAGTTCAATCAGTGGGCGGGTGGTTATAGTAAGATATAACATTCGACACAGTAAAACGTTGTTGATTGAACTGGTTTGGAAGTTACTTGCGGTAACGAATTGTTTACCGGCATAAGATCAACGCTTACAATTAACCTATTAAGAAAGCAAGCCAAACATATTATTATCGAGTTAAGGAAACGTTGCCAAAGTATGTTTTTAAGTGGCATATGCACAGCTTTTACAACTGTGAGCCAATTTTAATTGATATTTGTGTATTATATTAAGTTAATTTTGTAAAATTAGTCAATTATGCAATAGCGAAGCATTGCCGGGTCCACTAGTGTTTAATAAAGTATAGTTGTATTGCAATTAACCAGTTGTATCGGTATTTTTGCGAATCGAGAAGGGTATCTGAGCTCACAGCCGAAGGTAATTATTAGTTCTTTTCTAACATCAAAAAATTATGGGATAAGACGTATCGAATTCAAAAACTCGTTCATTATCCCAACCCTAATCTGAATCAATATCAATTTAACCGCACACTGAACCTATTTTTTTGTATCCAGACTGTACGTTTGATAGTGGAATAATATTTTTTATACACTTATGATGTTGTATTCCCAAGTATGCCCAAAGGCTTACACAAGGCAACGTCGCTTCTTTATTTTTTTGGTGTAATTTTGTATCCAAACGCCTTGTAAACATAAACAAGAAAAAAAAAAATAAAAGTAAAATAACAACAACATATAAAATTTAAAAAAATACCTCGTAAAACTATAAGAATTACACAAAAAAAGAGACACATCAACTACTACTGCAATTGCTAGGGACACTACAACTCAGATGCATAAAACGTAAACGCAACAACAAACTGGTAATGGAAAAATAACGAAAAAAAAATAAACAGCAAGAAAGTACAAACGGGCGCCACCGGTAAAGCAAATGGCTGGGAAATATAGAACATAGTAGTAGTTGATGTTGGTGTTGTTGTTATTTGTGTAGCTGTTACTTTTTCGAATAATAGAAATATGAACGTCTGCATAGAAAAACATAAGCAACAGCTGCCAAAAAAATGTTATAGTTTTCAAAAGCCCAAAGGAGGGGCTAAGCAATGTACTAAATTACAAAAAAACCAACACGAAGAAAACTGCTATAATCATAACCACCAGAAAAGTGCGTTTAAATGGAAGGATACTGCTCTACAAAAAGGACTCTGATGAAAAAACCAAAAATGAAAACTACAATTGGTGCCACGGAATGAGGCTAATGTAATTAAGAAGCTGTTATGTGCTCAGCGATTGCTTAAGCTGTTCTATATAAGTAAATACATGTAGACCTTAAACGGATGTTTATAAATCGAAGCTGTGGTGTTGTGTCACAAAATCATTTTTTCGCTCTTCTGTATTTTCGATGAAAGTTTGTTTTGTCAAACTTCCACAGAACTGTTTTAAATTATCATCAATCGACAGGATATATTCTATTCAAATTTTCTGACTCAAAATTGTGCTAATAAACACAGAAATTCAATATCTGCAGAATAAATTTATTAGATTTTTTTGTAATATAAAATTTCTCTCTCAAAAGCAGTGCAAATTATACTTTGAATACAAATGATATACTATCGCTATAACATCTTCCCCTTCCCTGTTGACATTGTTCTCAATGGCGTTAAATATTTCTATGGAAATATCAGATAAATAGTAATAAGAGATATAAATAAATGATAACTTTTTAAATGGTGCTGAAGTATCATTTTGTCTCGCAATATCTTTCGTTGTGTGCATTTGTATGTTTGCTTCCATGATGTTTCTGTTGCTGTTTTACTTGTGCTACTGTTGTGTCTTGTTGCTAAGATTTATTTAATATTTTATATCCTTTGCTGTTATTAAACTTGAATGTTCTCGTATATCCGGCATTTTGCCAAAAAGTTCAGTATTTGTTTTAAGGACTCGTTATGTGCGTCTAGAAAGACGGACGTTGTACGCGCTATATAAGGACACAATTCCATTGGCTTGTGCTAACCTTTAGATTTAGATAGTTTCACTTTTGGTTTTTTTTTTTTGGCAATGAGGAGGTGGTTTTCATTTCGTTTTTTCTTGTGTGAGCATTAATGGTGGAGTTTAGAATATATTTATATTGTGTAGAATCTAGATTAAAATGTTGTAGGCAATCTGTGTTTGTTAAGTTGGCTTGTGGATATGAGTTGAGAGAAATGTTTACTGTAAGCTTTGGATTGCTTTAGCTGAAGCATTAGATTATGTATCGTAATTGTTGTGTAACACAGTGGAACATTTTTGGGGTCATTGTCTGGGTGTCGAGAAATTTCAACTCAGGATGAGGGTTCTTGGTCAGTATAGTAAAACACGTATGTGTAATATTAATTTGATGCGGAATTTATATTAATCATACCCATTTGGTTTGAATATTGTGGATTTGGAGTTTAATAGTAATGACAACTTTTATTCCCTTCTCCCCACTCACGAACTAAGTGAAGGGTATCTTAGTTTTGTTCTTCCATTTGTAGCCGTAAGAGGTATGACAATATACATATATAAATGATCAGCGTCAAATTCTGAGTCGATTTAAATATGTCCTACTGTATGTCCGACTATACCCGCGATTACAGCCGTAGTTTAAGAAATATCGAGCTGAAATTTGGAATACAAGCTTGTATGCTAAAAGCGGAATTCTAAGATGAGCCCGATCGGCCAAAAACTGGTGCTGGTCCTACTAGTGCTTGATTTCTAGGATGATCGGTCAAAAACTACTCCCACCTTTCATACAAAATTGCCTATTTTTGGGAGTCTGGCCCTGCGATTACAGTCGCAGGTTAATATACATCGAGATGTATGCAAGCCTCTGTTCTCTAAGTGGAGATTGAATTCTAAGATGACCAAGATCGGTCATAAACTACTCCCACAATACAGCGACAATTTAAGAGCTATCGCCCTAAAATTTGGTATGTAAGCTTCTCTAAGCCTCTAAATGGAGGTTAAGTTCTAAGATGTGCTTGATCGGACAAAAACTACATCCATGGCCCATACAAATTATTTCTTTTTTGGAGTGTCCGTCTATCTGTCCCCTCGATTACGGCCGTAGATTAAAAAATATGAAGCTGAAATTTGGTATCTATGCTTCCATCCTCTAAGCAGAGTGCAAGTTCTGAGATGAAAAATATCGGACAGATTCTACTCGCATTTCCCATACACACCCCCACCCCCCTTTTTAGGGGGGCCGTTTGTCTCTCCCAGCGATTATCGCCCAAATTTAAGAGCTATTGCGCAGAAATTTTATTTACCTCGTTCTATCCTCTAAGCGGTGGTAAAGTTCTATGACGAGCATTATCGGACAAAAACTACACCCACCTTTCATACAAACTCCCCCTTTTCGGAGTGTCCGTCTATCTGTCATCTCGAGTGCAGCCGTAGCAAAAGATTATACAAGCTTCCATCTTCTAAGCGGAGGTTAAATTCTAAAGACGATTTTCTTTTTGGAAATTTAAAAATGCTCGACCGAAATATTGTGCCACTTAATTTAAAAAACACATGACGGAAATTTGACTAAGATCAGACAACTATTTCCCGCCCCCAAATAGGTCAAACAGGTTTTTGACCAAAAATCAAAAAAAGAAAAATGAGGATTTGTCTGCTATGATAAGATTACTAAGCTGGCCAAATTTAAATGTCCTGTAGCTGTCCGTTTGGAAGTTATTCGAGATATATTCTTTTAACAAAAATAGGTCGTCATTTTGTATAAGAGATACCATAATGGGTGGGGTTAGTTTGTCCGGATACAATCTCATTACTTCATTTCGGAAAATTTTAATACTGATACATTAAAAAAAATAAAACAGATACTGTTTACTCGAGTTATCCTGCCCACCAGTCAACCGCAATTCTCAAAATGGGGTCCCGAATCTTAAAAAAAAAACTTAATTTCCATTTGCACCCCATGAATGTGGTATGGGATAGCTTCTCGCGTTGTTGTGAATTAACACGCTTTCTATTTTTAGATTCACAACTAACGGCACCTACTTGTTTATCGACGAATGCGAACGTCACTGTTTGAGAAGCTCTTACTAGACACGACGATTGACTCGACACTAATACTGCGAAGATGCTGTCAACAACATTCGAGGGGAGCCGACAATGAAAGAAAATTTTATTTATTTTTTTCTTTTAAAATGACTGGAGCCACGTTTGAACCTGCGATCTCCCGCAAGGTAGTCGCGTGTTCTAACCACTATGCCACGGCCGGTCCCGAATCACTGAGCTGAAAAATGTTGTATTATGTAATGAGTTAGATGAAAAAATGACTTTTTAGCACATAAAGTGTACGCTACAAGGTACCAGACAACTTATGATATCGATCCGTTTAACTTCATGGACAGCATGAAATACTACTTTGAATGACTTATATAAAGTAGAACTAACGATATGTCGTCAGTATATGCGAGTGTCAACCGTAAATTATCTGCATGTCATAAACAATTGATTAACAATCAACTCCACATCTCTGTAGTAAAATTTAGTAAAACTTCATAAATACTTTGTATTTACATAATAATGCAGAGTAAATTTATTCAACCTACTTTATTTTTGTAATGCAGACAAGTATTTTTTTCTGGTACTCTCCTTTTCAAATGCTTTTACAATGATATATGACCGAAATTGTCATAGTCATCAATCAAATATTACATTTGCCCTATCCTCTCCCCTCCATTTGAAGATTGTCATAATTTGCATTGAAGTTGGCAACATTCAAATAAAAGTTTTCATTTTGGTCGAAATGACAACTTCTGCTATATAGATTGCTGCACAACAGTTTAAATATTTTGTAATTAACTATTTGTTTTTTTTCCTTGCTTGCTAACAATAAGACAAACTTAGTTTTAATAGATGTTTTCCGTTGTTTAACAAAAACAAACAAAAGAAACATCATTTATTATTATTATTTCCCAGAGAAAGAGCCCAGAGAAAGTGAAGAGAAAACTTACTTTGTGGAAAAAAATCAACATCATACTTAAGATGAACGTCGATGAATCGATGGATGGATGGACGAATGAACAATTTGTTGTATGAGAGACGACCCAGAGAATTGATGTTAAGTACGAAAAATAGTACCACATAGCTATTGGGGCAGAAATGTATTTCCAATTCGTATTCAATTTGCTAGACGAGATATCAAAAGGAACACCATATTGGCCAAGTTAAAAAGAACAATTGATGGATGAAGGAAGAATGCAGAAAAATATACACACACACACAACAAATATGTCTGAAGGTGGCAATATAACACAGAAAACTCAAGTATATATTTGTATATGTATTAAGGGTTAAGTATTAAATCTTTAACATTTTGTAAAAGCTAATATGTCCAGTTTTCATAATTTTCCAGGCAATTGATTTAAAGTATTAAAACATCATTAAGACACAAGGGTTCTCAGCTTTATACATAGCCATTTAATGTACTCCCATTTGTATTGGACATATCTTTCAGTGTCACCTTGCTCTTATAGTACTAAATGAGATATGAATTAAAAACGAAATTTTTTTTAAAAAATTACATAAAAAATTTTCCCACAATGATACAGCAATGTAAGACATAATATTTCATATCGTCATTGTTTACTTGTTAAACTAATGACACTTGTAGCTTGTTGTTGTACTTGTATGTTATGTAAAAACATATTGTTTCACTGGTCTTAATGTCCGTTTTTTGTTGCCATTGTTGTCCTTACTTTTTATTCCACGAACTTTACAGACGTCTTCATGTTTATTTTGTGTAATGCCATCGTTTGTTGTTATTACATTAATATGCTTTAGTAGTTGTGCTACAAATGGAAAGTTACAATACATGTAATGTGTGTATAAAACATATGTCGAAACTTTGCAGTACATATAAAGTGCACAAACGACTTTACCAGCCCACTATTGGCTTATATCCTCCAAACATTTGTGTATTAGTAAATGTTTTAGATGATGTGCTACCAAAAATGACACATCCGGTACGTAGTAAGGAGACTATTGCGGCTGTAGGGGAAAATGTGCGCTAAACTTCGGCCTCTCGTATGCAACAACCTGATGAATTTTAGACGCGGCAACGTTTGAATGAAATTGTGTTTTAAAAATTAATGATATCCAAACATATATTGACATTTCACGGCCAGTGGCTATGTACAAACTATAGAATAAGTCATCATGAAAAGGTACTCATGACGTATGAATAATAATATGTATTCCATTGAAACTTCACTACACATATGTGCACTGCTGGCTGTGGCGGCACTGTTGGTCGAAGAGAGTGGAGAGTGTACGTGGCTTATAGCGGCTGACGGGAGATTTGTATTCGTCTGCCTTTCAGTTGCCATCATGCATTGGACACGTGAGGAGAGGTCATTTTGTGTTCAAGCATATTTTTCAAATGCGCACTCGATAATTGCAGTGCATCGTGCTTTTCGTTTACGATTTGCTGTAACCCTACGCGGAAGTGTTCCTGGACGGCAATCAATTGTAAATTGGTTAACTTCATTAAGAATAGCTGGGAATGTGTCATGCGTACGAAGGGGACCTGCGAGAAGGATTACAACACCACAAAACATCGAGTACTGCAATCTCATACGTTCTCTTTATCGGATTCTTCATAAAGAACTGAATTTTCACCCGTTTAAAATGTGCGTAGTCCAACAATTGTCAGCACAGGACCATTTGACACGGCGGACCTCTTGTGAAGACATACTTGCAAATATAAACCGTGACGCAATTGTGTTCTTTTTTGATGTGGCACATTTTCACCTCAGTGGGTGTGTAAACAAACAAAATATGCGGTACTGGAGTGAAACAAACCCCAGAGAATTGCACCAGAGATTGAGTGGTGCACCATATCACGAGTAGGCCTCATTGGCCCTTACTTTTTCCAGCCCCATGCGATTTTTTCCTTTAAGGTTACCTGAAGTCGAAGGTTTATATCAACCGTCTCAAGACCTTGGAAGATAAGATAATAGACAATATTGAGGCTGAAATTAGCAGAATACAAGTCGACATGCTTGTTAGAGTTCGTGAAAACTTAAGAAAACGTATGCAGCAGTGTGTGGATAGCGAGGGTAGACATTTGCCTGATACACTATTTCAAACCATGTAATTTAAAATTCCCTTACTGTTCAATATAATTAAAATACAAAACAAATTTTTTTAAGGTTCATACTTTTTTTTATTAAATTCCCAAATAAGAAAATTACCGCGCTACACCCTGTATAATACGCTTTCGACATATCGGTTTTTGCTTGACCAATTTTTTCTGTTTTCTCAAAGTCCACATTTTCGCTACGGTGAATTAACTACTCAATTGATTCATGAAGCTTTTAACACTTAGGGTTTGTGATGATGAAGAAGAAGTCACAGCAAGGAGTCTGTTTATCTGTCTGTCTGTCCGGCTGATACCGCGATTACAGCCTTAGCCTCAGAGCTATCGAGCTGAAAATTGGTATGGAGGCTTCTATC